>VUQG01045047.1:0-18865 GCA_015106755.1 Etia nguti | reverse complement strand
TACTCTTTCACGTGATTCAGTTTATTTTGAAAAGTCTCAACAGGATCTTGAGGTTTATTGTGAAAGGTTTATGTGGAAAATAAAGAAGCGGACGGCGGAGCCACGCGATGGTTTTACCGTCATTGTTGCTAACGACAACGCATAAAAACAGTCGCTTGTCTGTCCATAGTGTGGTTATATTAAATATAAGCGAAAGAGAGAACTTTAAGAAATTAATATAGTCACTACAGTGACCATCAAATCAATGAAAAAATATTGCCATAAACAGTTTATTTTGCGACACCACGAAACAAACGATAGCGTAAAATGAAACGATAGATGTTTTTATATCGTCATCCGATATATATTGTTATATCGAACAGCCCTATCTTGGAGAACTAAACACAGATCTACTGTGGATGTAGGCTTTCTCACATGCTACTGTCTTATCATGTAATCCCAGTAACACTCGATGAAGTTGAGATCAGGGCTCTGTGGGGGCCATACCATCACTTCCAGTACTTCTCGTTGTTCTTTACACTGAAGATAACTCTTAATGACTTTGAGTGTGTCTTTGGGGTCATTGTCCCGCTGCAAAATACTTTTGGGGCCAATAAACAATCATTTAAAATAAACAAATGATTGAATAAACAATCGCCATAGTGCTTGCTCATAGGGGGTCATATGATTGTTGGGTTTTTCTCTGTATCTATTATTGTACGATCTACTGTACAATATAAAGTGCCTTGAGGTGACTGTTGTTGTGATTTGGCCCTATATAAATAAAATTGAATTGAAAAATTATATTTCTGAAAGTATTCTTTGTTTACAGCATTTTTTCCACACCTTCCTAAAACTTTTGCACAGTACTGTACATGCATATTTACATAAATTAAAAAAAAAATACTGCAAGACAAAGAAATCCAGCAAGCCACCTTAAGGTGCACTGGGACTCTCCCATGCAGACATCATATCTAGCTATTAAAACCGAGGCCATGTGTAAGTGCCATCAGAAATTCGGATTGTGTCTAACCAGGAGACTGGTATGAATGAATCCAACTACACATAAATGGACAGGCATTTCTCTTTCAAAAGAGCTAATGCACATAAATGTACTCACTCAGTGAGTCAATAACACCCCCCATTCTGTATAGCAAGTATGTTTATTTAACCACATACAAAGAAAACTTCATTTTCAGAGACACTTGCCTGAAGTGTTCTTTGTATATTTAAAAGTCCATCTTTCATGTGTATCTTATGTATCTTATTTGTTTACTATGTTTGCATTGTAAATAAGCAGTTCAAGTTTTGGGACCTGCACCTTGGAACTCAAATAAATAGGTGTTGTAACGTTTTTGATTCCCCAGTGCTTTCTGAGTGTGTGAGAGTTCAGAGAGCCATTGGGTCAGGACTGATGAGGACTGACAAGCCAGTAGACTGGAATGCCATAGGACAAGTTTTGTGATAAGTGATGCTTGGAGCACACATTTAATGGTGGTGCATAACTTTACATCAGTGTGAAAACAGCGTGCCAAGTTAGAATGTAATTAGAGGTAGACAGAACAGTGGGGTGTGTTATTTTTTGACAGAAAGCTTGATGTCACAGCTGCCCTTACTTAACATTATTGTAATCACCAAAATATTTTTTATGTTTCTGTTATGGTTAAATCCAGCACTATGTGCATATGCTCCTTAATTGGAATAACTCTAAAATGTGACTGTTGTTGTTATCCATAATATTTTAAAGTGCACTGCTTTCCAAAAATAGCAGAAAAATGGAAAAGCACATTATTATTTTTTTTTAATAACGATGCCAAAATGCATTTATTTAGTTGCATTCCTGAACAGAAAAATTCATTTTATTGGTTGAATATGATGTTTGATTAATTTCTTAATTAATAATTTTAAAAAAATAATATTCTGACATTTTTTCTTGAAAAGGATTATATAAATATGTCTGTATAGGTTCTCAGTCATCCAGGTCATGGTAGTTTAAGAAACTTGGACTATATAAATAATTTTTTCTTTATTTACTTACTTTTGACTTCACAGAGTCAGGTCTAGTGTGCTGGCTCAAATTTAGGTATTAAAAATGTGAATTCAGTTTGAAATTTCGCATTCCTGTTCAAAATGGTGAAAAAGGGAAGAGTCTGCATTAAAACATTTGGCGATGTTGGATGGTTCTCACAGTTTGATCAAGTATGCTTTGGAGTGGATTGCCAAGACTGATACTTGCGGTAAGGAGGAGGCAGAAAGCTGAGTGAAGCAGATATCTGGCACCTCAAGATTTTAAGTAATAGAGCCAGAGCTCCGTCTCAGATAAATACTCCTAGATCAGGTAAATGGACTGGTTCTTTTATACCACTTTTCTGCTTGACCCTACTTAGCTTCTGAGATCAGACAAGTTCGTGGTCAGGGTGGTATGGCCATAATCAGGGTCTGAGAACGTCTCAAGAATGAATAAGCAGATGACTGAACGAAGAAGTCATTATTAAGTTCTGTTTGTACCTACAAATGCCCGAGATTGACCAGGGAGCACAAAAAACATGACTGTAGACCACTGGAAGAAGGTACTCTGAATAGATGAGTCCACGTTTAAAGTGTGTTTCAGCATCATCCTGTTTATGTCTGCAGAAAAGCTGGCAAACATTTTGATGCTATAAGCATTTCAACCAGAGTGAAATCTCATGATCATCCTCACCAAGATCAGCCAAGATCTTGCATGAAGCTTCAGAATGCGGGAAATTGGAAGAAAAAAATGTCAGTGAAAACAGAATTCAATGATTTGTAAGTCATCAAAAGCCTATATTTAATTGAAAGTACTAAAAGGACAAGAGATTCAATGATAAATAAACTATGGCAGCAATGTATTTGAAAAATTCTGGGAGACTGGCATGCGTTTGGCTATGTTTGTCTCTTTTAATTACACACTAATAACAAATGTTTATTTCTTGTAGAAATAAGCAAGGGCTTCTTTACTTACTTTGCTTTCCCTGAGTAAGCCTTCATATGGACTACAGCAATGAAAAAAAGTATATGGCCTCAGCCTATAGAAAGGCCTCGGTCAGAAGGTGAAGTTGAACTTCTTGCTGTGAGGCAACGGTGCACACCACCACGCTACCATGTTGCCAAGTTCTGTGTTTATAACATATTATTTTCCTCGCATAAAGTATCAATAATCAAAGTATTTATTCTGCAGGATGTGTACATCCTCATCATTGAAATATTGGCCACTGGCCTGTAGGTGTAAATAGACTGTGGAGTCCTGGCCTGACGAGTTAGCTCTTTTGTGTTGTGCCATTCGCTTAGTCAGAGGTTTTTTGGTTTCCCCAATGTATAAATCACGCCATTCCTCCTGGCACTTAACAGCGTGCACTATATTACTCTGTTTGTGCCGGGGGACCTGATCCTTGAGGTGGACCAATTTTTGGCGCAACATGTTTTGGATTTGAAAGCTACAGAGAAAATGCGTCTCAGCTGTTCAGATACTCCTGACACATACGGGATCACTAAGGGTTTTCGCTTAGGCAGCGGTTGGATCACCTGGAGCTTTCTTTAGGTGCCTTCGTTCTTTGTTTGTTCCCCATATGTGCTACATGGATTCGTACTATTGCTGGGTGTGGTTTGTGGCTCAGCTGCAGAGGATGGATGGAGCAGCGGGTTCAGGGTGCGGTGTCAGGGGAGGCTGACACACACCTGAGCTCCACCATCTAGTCATGGTTCCCCGATAAAAGATGTGCTGGGACCTGAGGTGGGATGTGTATGTACTACAAGCAGGGCGGCTGAAAAGCTGCCCAGTGAAAAACACAGGCCAAATAAAAACGTGTGCAAATGCTGTTGGTGTCGGGTCCACCATTTCCACAAATACTTTACTAAAGATTAAACAGGATGAATTGTATCAGATTCTATAAAATCACATTTTTGTAGTAGACGTCCTGTGAAGACCTTTAAGAACAGTTTTTAGTTAGCTCAGAAACACAGGCCTACATCATGACATCATGACATTATGTTTTACGGTGTTACTGTATGTATCTATAGGAGGATTAAAAACAAATAAAAAGTGTAGGTTGTGTCTTCAGCAAAACAGCTCGTTAAATTTTGTACATTTGGTGAAAAGTAATTTCTCAGAGATGTTCATCTGAAAGTGCTGGTGGAGTATGCATCTGTTCATCTTGCCTGTTTTGTTAAAGTGGGCATGGCTAGAGTTCCTCTCTCCATCATTAAAACTTTCATTACTAAATTACTAATGTGCTAAAATAGTTATTAAAAGTCACTTACATCACACATGTTGCCAAAGGTGGTTTGCAAGAGAAACTCATCTGTTAAATGATAAGTGAGAGCAGTTGTTTACTTGCTAATGTTAGCTCTGTTTAAACACCAAAGCTTGATTTTGACATCTTTATGTAGGTATGTAGTAACTGTAACCCGCAACCTTCCATGCCATTTAAGTCATTGTGATATGTGTCATCCCGGCCTGTAGTTCCATTTCTCAGGAGGTGCACATCAGGTTACGTAGACGGTTGTGGTGTAGGGTTAAAATGGGGTTCCACTGTGTGTCTGTGTGTGTGTACATAAAATCCCAGTTTGTTTGTCCACAAACTTCTACAAATCCCACGCTAAGTAACCGGAGTTCTTACACTTAGACATCTTCAGGCTCTTGAGATGTCTCTGTCTCATATGCTTGTGCAGTTAGCAACAAAAACAATAACGTATGTAAATGCAAGGTTCTTTTTTGTGAATTTAATTTTCAGCGCTTGATGATTCTTATTTAAAACACATTTTGGTTCCTCTGTTTTTGTGATGACATTGGTATTTCTTTAATACTGCTGGACAAGACAGGTGTTAAACCTGTCTTGTCCAGCAGTTTAACAAGCAGAATCCTGGTCTGAAAGTTGAATTATGCTTCAGTGGGAAATCTATGCAGTAACCCACAACATAACCACAAACTACCCTGAACCCTACACTGCAACCTAAGATGTAACCTGATGTGGATTTCCCAAGATATTTAATTACACATCTGGTCTACGCAGCCCGCAGCTACTATGATTTGCCTGATCAGTGTTGTGCATTTCTGGCTACTTTTCCGCCACAGTTTTGGGGTTTTGTAGTGAGAAAATAACAATCCTTCACTCAGTATAAGGAGTAATAATCATAGCATTTATATAAGGATTCAGAAATGTCAGGGAACTCCTGGAGAGAGATTGCTGAAACTATCGCAACAAATGTGTGTGTCTGGTAGGGCTGCCACAATTACTCGACTAGTCAAGATTACGTCAACTATCAAAATCCTCAACTACTAATGTAATAGGTCACGCATTGTTTGAAGCTTTGTAAGATCCTGAAAGATGCAAGTTGTAGGATTTAAGAGTGTAATAACGGACTAAAACAGAAGATGGCAGCAATGCATCTACAAGGATGTCAGCTGCAATTAAATGCCAAAGAAGAAGAAGGAGAAGCAGTCTCCGGTATCGTAGCTGTGTTCAAATTCAGGGGCCGCATCCTGTAAGCTAATGACAGTTATATAAGGGCAGATGCATGCTGGTGCAATAAGCTGTACGTTTTATGTCCAATGGATGGATGATCTGATTAGTCGACTAATCACAAAAATAATCGGTGACTAGTCGACTGTCAAAATAATCGTTTGTGGCAGCCCTAGTGTCTGGTACAAGATAACCTACATTAACAAAAAACATAGCCAGCATGAACACTGAGTACATCCAGTAAGTTGCTGGATATTGATATTTTTGGATTGTTCTTTCTCCCTGTATTTTCCAAGTCCTCCATACAAACAATTTACTTGCTTTTTCTCCTTGATCATTAAATGCTTGCTTAGTCCACATTAAAGTCCTTTTCAGTTGCTCATTTATTATATTTAGCTCTCCAAATAGTCAAATTATGTAGCTTTTTGGGATCATAGCTATGATTAAAATTAATTCTCAACAGTTTTAATTTTTTTTTTTTAAAGACTATATTTCTTGGTTATGATGTTTGATTTTGTTACTGGTGTAGGTAATCATTTCCCCCTTTTATAAGTTTTAAAAGCTTCCCATCTAGTACGGGTTGTGGTTTCATCCTATTTTAGTTCACAGTATTTGGCTGTGCACTTTTATACAAACGTATCAAAAATTGGATCCTTGAACAAAAATGTTTGCAGTCTCCAGCTGTTTTGGCACCACTGATTCTTGCTCTATTGAACTTCCAGTGATTGCAGCATGATCACTATTTAAAATATTGTTATACCAACATTTTTTAACTTGTGGTTCTAGCTCAGTTGATATCAAAATTCAATGTGTGAATGGCTTTTGTATGAACTTGAGTAACATTAGTATTCTTTATAATTGGGTTTTCTAATTTCCAGATGTTGTTTAATGCATATGTCTTGCATATAGTTGAGCAATATTTTTTTGTTTTTTATGTGAGTTTTGTCAGTCTGGACTCCAGGACTGAGTTGAGGGATCAGTTAAGATCCCCTCCTAGAATATAGATCTCCTCTAAAGCAGACAAAGTTAAAAATCATGTCTTAAAAAAAGACGGGTTATTATCATTCGTAGGGCTGTGCGATATGACCAAAATTTTATATCCCGATATAAGAAATGTATCATCCCAATAACGATATATATCAGAAAATAGTGCTTTTAAATTCTGTGAATCTTGGGCAACTCGACTTGTGTGAAGTGTTTTCAGCTGGGCGTCGTGTACCTGGAGTCGAGTGTTTTGACCGATGCATGAAACTATATATTTTTAGACATAAGTTGTAATAGCTGCCATTTTCTTTGTGAGTTTTTATTGCATGGCGTGCTGCGGGGAAAAGCCTGTTCTAAAGTTTGAGTCTAAGATTTACTTTGAGGACCTAATGGCTGTTTTTTGCTTCTCATCCATAAACTCTCTCTGCATCTTTCACGTGGTTCTTGCTTTTCATAACCAAACCATGTCCATGCTACAGAGGTGGCCCCTCGTTTAGGAATAAGGTCCTCGATTTGTTTTGACTGGTCTTCTGTTTGGAGCTACCTGGTTCTGCCTCATCTTCACTGGCTCTGCTGGTATTCTCTATGGCCCAGTGAAAAAAATATTGCAGTAAACAGTGTATTTTGCGACACAACGAGACAAACGATGGCGTATAATTTGAAACGATAAACGTTTTCATTTCGTCATCCGATATATTCCGTCATATCGTACAGCATTAATAATTGGGCATCTGGTAACTCTTCCCTACCACCTAGAGCCTGTCTCAACTCCTGTTTGATCTCTGCATAACATTTTTCCTTTTTCAACTTCTACCATTAAATCTTTTGCTTCTGGCTTCACTTACTTTCCCAAAGTCATCCTCCAGACTACCTTCCGATGCTGTGTAGCTACATTCTCCCCTGCCACCACTTTGCAGTGTCTTTCAGATTGTACTATCTGCAAAGGTGTAGTTCACCTGTGTACACTGTCCTCCACTCTTATAAAGCCACTTTCAGCTAGTCCCTTGTTACAAGGAGTATCCACACTGGGTAGCTCTGAGTTTTTGATATGGCAGTTTTATGCCAGATGGCTTTGCCGACACAGACCCAACAGAGTTTTGTGTCTTTGGCTAGAAACAAGTTAGCAATCTTTTGCTTAACAACTGAAAGTGTAAACCACTCCACTATGGAGGCACCTACCTCCACTCTTATGTGTCACCTTATGTCCATTCACCCTCATGGGCTGCTGTTTCATTTTTAATTCCTCATGGCTCTCTGTTCCTGTCATGTATAGCAATGAGTGGAGCACAGGAACCGGATCTATTCTCTGGATGAAAAAAGTCCAAACATGCTCCAGACTTGCTGTGGAGATATTGTTAATGCTAATAATGTTGTGCTAAAATGAATACCACATTTCTGAGGAAGCCAGTTACCTAGCTCTCAGCAGGTAAGAAATGTGTGTAAGAGTTACAGAAAAGTGGTGGATTAGCACACCGCCAGTGTCCATGTCTTGGTTTGATACCACAGTTTGTTTTGGTCTCTCTTAGTGCTGCTGCTGCCTGAAAACCACACTGTCAGCGCTCTCCTTTTTCACCACACTAAGCACAGCGACACAGCACCATGGTCCCACAGACAGGCTGTCTCTGTTGAAACACTTGGATGTTTCCATGTCAACGCTATTATTGTTCACTAAAACTAAAACAAAAATTATAAGTAAGTGTAAAAGAAAAATTTTACTTAATGAAAATCTAAACAACAGACCTTAAAAAGAAATTAAAACTGAAATGATTTTGTGGACTTGGAAACAAGCTAAAATAAAACACAAATATAAAAGTAATATCCTCAGTCTTAGTGTGTGTCACCACTACTTTGATGAGGATCTATGCCTTCTATACAATAATACTTAATTAAAAGTAACACTGAAACTGAATATGTTCTTTTTATTTAAGGAATCCCTTTGGGACATAGGGAGTTGCGCTTCCCTCTGCAGTAATTACAGACCCGTTCTCAGTCTGCAGATATCACAAATACTGGGATAAAACAGAGAATCACTGAGTGATTTTATCCTGTTAGCCTACGGTCTGTTGCTCAGAGACACCTTAATGAGCAGTGTAATGAGACTTTTCCATGTTTATCTTGTGCAGCAACTGGCAGGTCAAGCCAACCAAAGTATATATCATTGTGACCATTAGCTGTGATGAGTCATTTAGATATTTTGTTCTTGACAGCAGACACTTCCTGTATGAAAATCCCAAAAACCCCAAAAAACAAAAAATGCAAGAATAGGAATTCATCGCAACAAATGTAAGCATGCTCCTTGAAAAGTTTTTTTGGTCTTGTACTGTCTTGTGATATTTGAGATATAGAACTCAATAGGCATTTCTAAAGCCACTGGTGCCACACAGATTGCAGTGAATGGCATCCTGTTCTGTGTGGCAGGGGTGTTTCAAACACACTAAGTGATTTCATGGTGTGGCTACTCAGCTGTTGTTCAGTAGAAGATGTGGTCAGAGTGAATCAGTCACATTAATCACTTTCATTTACCTCTAAGCACATGCTCTGTCTCATATTCGTCTTAAACTCATGTGGATTCAAATGAAGCTCCAGTTCTTCACCTAGTGCCAGGTTAAATTATGGTAGTGGGGCACCATCTTTAAAAAAAAAAATAAAAAAAAATTGCAGTTTAATACACTGAGTTGACTCGTTTTTTGGGGTTTTTTTTTATCTGACTGTCCATCCAGCCAGACAGCCATTCATTCTGTGAAGCTCCTTGTAACTGTGCTTTAGAAAGGTACTATAGAAATTAAAAAAGAAATGTTTATTATAAATATATGCACACTTAAAAAGACCACACTTGTGCCACTCAATGAAAACTGCTTTCCAGTTTTTGTTTGACCAAATGGGGCAGAGTGCCTCTGTGTTTTATCTATAATTTCCTCTCCTGACCTAAGCCCCTAGGTTTCTGTCAGCCCTACACAGCAGACTGAGGATCAGGCTGATTGTACACTACAGTATTCAGTCGTAAGTTACAATGTGTGTGTTCACCTAACTAACGGCTTGCATATAGCACTCTAGTAATTTGCAGATATTGTAATTACTTGTAACTATGCAAAATACTACTGAAATATCATGTGAAAAATGTTGCTTGAGTTTGAAGCTTTACAGTATATAAAATCTATTCCACCTCTCTCTTTTTTCTGTAAGAGTCAGTCACCTTTGAAATGCATCTAGGAAACCTTACAAGAGGTGATTATGTAATTTAGGATTTAGGGTAGCACATATGGAAACTATTTTTTATTTATTCTTGTATCCTGTACTCTACTGTGATTTTTATCCCTTATATACGTTTTTTTTTTTTTGTCAGCCCAAGTCAGAGTTACACTGATTATATCGTCAGGACTTTTTTTTCAGACTTGACAAAACTACAGATTACCAAACCACACAACTCCCTTGTAAATTCATAAATTCATGAATTGTAGTCATGCTCATCTCTTAAGTAATGTTGAGTGATATCAGGAGTCATTAACAGATCAAAAGTAATGTACCCAATTTTTCTCAAATAAAGTCAGTTAATCTGGGTTTATTTGACACTCAGAAGTAAAACCAAAATGGATTCCAGTAGGAAAACAATCCTCCCTAGCTGTGTATGGAATGTCTACAAATACTTTGTAAAAATCTTGTGAAGATGTGATGTGTTTTTGTCCTTGTAAATTGTATGGCTTTGAAATGATTGCAACCTTTGATTGTTTTGTTGTTTTTCACTTACCTTTGTGTTAGATTGGCAAAGCTGTGACACCATCATGGAAGTGGGTAGAAAAGTTGATGACCATTTCTAGACTAACACAGCCGGCTGATTTCAGGATGATGATCTTCTCGCTGGTACTACATTGAATTGTGGTCCCACTGATCTTTGTGAAGTGTCAGCATGAGGCTTGGTACATAGATATCACCAAATACACCTATCAAAGAGGAACAAAATAATAATGAAGGCCTGAAGTTGACATAAACAAAGAACCCTTTCGCTCTTTGAACACATTTTCAAGGTAACTTTCAACAACCTAAATCCATTATGGATTTTGATGTGTTCAGAAGCCGCAACCTGATTTCTTCTGACATCATTGTCATGTCATCAATACATTCCATTGAACCACACATGCTTTTAGCTTTCATGATGCTGAGGGTTTTAGTCAATGATGCTGTTCATGTTTGGTTTTTGCAGCAGTCACTGGCCTGTACTTTGCTGCACGTAACATCTCTTGCACTTTGAATCAGATGTGAATTACAGGAGCTGATTCTTAGTTGGGTAAAAGCCATCATCCGCTGTTTTGTTATGCCTATGCATTCCTCAGAAATTACAGTAGCCAAAAAGACTTAGCATGCTTAAGAGGGAAAAAATGTGTTCATTTGAGATGGGGAGTTTCTTGTAAATGTCAAATTGTGTATGTTTGTGTGTGTATGCATTAGGGCTGGGCGATTAGACGAATATATCGACTAAGGGCAATTTATTTATTTATTTGCCCATGAGTAAGTTTGCTAATAATGATGGAGCTAATAGAAGCAGTCAACAGAAAAAATAAATAATAGCGCTGTTTTAACAGCACCCTCTATCATCTGCGAGCAAATGTACCCCCCTCAGAGTGCGCCCAAATGCTTGTTGATGGAGCTGCAGAAGCTGGTGATAGCCTAGCATACTCAGCCGGATGGTGGACACGTACATGCTCATGCAAGTTAGTCCTGCTTGAATACTTTGCTCGCACTATACGTCTGCACAAGCGGCACACCGCTTTGGTTACATCCTTAGGTTTACCTCTATCATCTGGTTTAAAGCCAAAGAAATCCCAAATTGGCGACTTTGTATTTTTTTTAGTGCTGTCAGCGTTAACGCGGCATCATCACGACTAACGCGATTAACAATTAACCCATCTGGAGCGCAGACTGAGTCAAAATCCCTGATATGTCTCTGTCAACGCATTTCGGGCAGTTTGTTCATTCTGTGCTCCAGATGGGTTGAGCGCGTTAAAAATTGTAATCGCGTTAATCGTGATGGCCGCGTTAACGCCACATTAACACGTTAACGCTGACCGCCCTAATTTTGGGGGGAAATTAGTTCGTCCACGTTTGGACTTCTTGTGTGTTGTAAATGCGCAAATCAGTCCGTGCATGATTACATTCCTCCGCCCAACAAAAAGTCTGCGCATGCGCGAATATATCGCCCATCGTCGATTATTGGACTGACGATTGTCGGTTGGAAATTTTTTGCATATCGCCCAACACTAGTACGCATCATCATCATCTTCTTCTTCTTCTTTGAGCTGCTCGCTTTAGGTGTTGACAGCGGATCATCTGCCTCCATCTCACTTTATCCCTAGCATCCTCTACATGTCCCCCTTCAGTACATCCGTGAACCTTCTCTGTTGTCTTCCTCTTTTCCTCCTGCCTGGAAGCTCCAGATTCAGCATCCTTTGTTCAGTGATTCCACTATCTCTTCTTTGCACTTTCCCAAACCATCTCACCTTCCCTTGCTTCTCTAACTTTGTCTCCCCTGTGATATACGCATTTCTAATTTTGTCACTACCAACAAAAACTCAACTTTGCCACCTCCAGCTCTGGCTCTGCTCTTTTTGTCACTGCTATTGTCTCTAAATTATACATAGCAGGTCTCACTACCATCTTGTAAACCTTATCTTTCATTCATGCTGCTATCCTGTGACAAATCACCTGACACCTGTCTCCACCCACTCCATCTTGCCTGAAGTCTGTCCGCCTCTCTTGTGCATTTGTATGTCTGCCTTTGTGAGGACAAACTGGAGTTTAATATTTTGGGAATAAGGACATATGGGGACATTTGGCTTGTTCAGTTTAGATTCAGGTGTAGGTTAGGTTAAAGATATTGCCTTTAGTTGTAATATTAGGGAATGCATAACCAAATGTCAACAAGTAAAGCTAGATGTAAAAATGTGTGTACAGATATTTCTTTTTGTTAAATCACATGTGCAGACAAAAATATCATGTACCCTATTTAACCTACATTTGCCACCCTGCACCAGAAGTGAGATGTGGAGGTGTGCACTCAGGCATATCAGCATACATGCTATGAGACACTGAACATTAAAATATGGAACATTCATGAGATCAAATAATATATTAAGAAATTTGCATACAAACACAATCATTAAGCGCCTTGAGTCAACTGTTGTTGTGATCTGGGGCTATGTAAATAACACTGAATTGAATCATGTATAGATTTTTATATTTTATGCTATTAATAAGAGAAATGTATATCTTCATGTAACGTAATAACAGTGCTGACAGTTTCAGTGTAATTTGTGATTTACACCAGTATGCTGTGTTTTCCTCAAGTTATCTTCAAATAGAGTAGGCTGCTGGTGGCATTTTCCTGCAGTGGATGACACATGAGTCAGTATTTCCTTATCAGTATAAAAGTGCTGTGTTTTTATTGTCAAAATTATTAGATTCTTTCTCATGATCTAGAGTCGAGGATTAGCTTCTTAATTTTACAATATGAGGTAAGAAAATCAACAGTTTGTAGCTGGGGTGCTGGATCTTGGATGGGAAACACCCAGCTGCTTTTACTGATGGGTGCCAATGATATTCTGGGCAGTTTTAATCAACTTCTGCAGAGCTTTCCAGGCTTAGGCCATGATCATCCCATTGTGATGTTTCCAGTTAAGACGCTTTCTGTTGCTCTTCTTCAGAAGTCAGCAAGTACTTGAAGTTATTTATTTTTGAGCTTTCTTCATTAGGGTTGAGATGAGTGATAACCACAGCAGGTTTTGTGATATTGATAAAAGTGTTCACCTTTACCACCTCAGCTTCAGTGATGTAAAGTAGGGTGTGTGTCTTTGCCTCCCCTTTTCCTAATTCAACAATCGAGTCCTCTTGATCATGAGCAGTGGGTTGTTTAGTGAACTTTTACATGGTAAAAGCCTGGGCTATGCTCTCACGCTTTGCCCAAAATGGTCACACTTTGACCATCTTTGTCTTTCCATATGTTAGTAAGTTTAGCATTAATCATCTCTAAATGTTATATAAATATAATGACAGTTCAATATTTTTAGAAAAAAACAACTTAACAGAGTTGGGTCAAATTTAGATGTTCAGACTCTTGATTTCATCTCATCTGTTTTGATTTCACACAAGCCTTTGTATACAGGACTTTGCTATTCGTGATACACAGAGTCACCGTAGAGATGTTACATCAACGCATTTCTTTGCCCTTCTTACACCAACCTCTTCTTTAGGCTGGATTCTTTCCAATGACAGTCTAGCTTGCCATTTCCCCAACCCTCATTCTCTTTCATCTTGTCTAAAGCTATCATAAAGTGTTTGCACCTTATCTGCATCACTTTGCCATTCCCTTCCCAGATTAATGTGAAAGCCACTGCAGAATAATATATTCTGTAGTTTTGGGATTCCTGAAGTTTTTTTTTTTTTTTTTGGTTCAGTGGCTCCATCTTGTGGTAAAAGATCAGAAGTGTGGGGAAATGCAGACAACTAGGTGGTCAATATCTGCTGCCTGCTGCCTGCTCCCAATAGGGCTTAAATATCTGGGACTCTCCACCAATTGCGCTTAGAACTGAAGAAGTGTCTCGGATGAGAGGTGAAACATATTCAAGAAACTTAAAGAAGTCCAGTCCCTTTTCTTTCCAAGCTCCTTAGATTACCATGACCTGGATAAATGAAGACCTTCACAGGCTTATACACCTGACAGTTGCAGTTAAAAGTGCTTTGAGTGCTCAGTGAGTAGAAAACCAAAATTTAAGTACCTGTTGACGCCTTTTCCTTTTTTGTTTTTCAGTTTTTTCCATAATTTTCCAGTTGTTTCCATAATTTTCCTGATTTGATCGTTTGCACATACAGAGGGTGCTGGCTTGTGGCTGGTTCTAAGCTTTGGATAGCTTTAGCTTTGGACACTTCGCCTTTGTTTAATCTTTATAATGTCCATGTTCAGCTGGGTGAAGGGGATTAAACTGTTTGATGTATAACACTCACACACACACTCTCTCTCTCTCTCTCTCTCTCTCTCTATCTATATATATCTATATATATCTCTATATCTATATATATATCTCTATATCTATATATATATCTATATATATATATATGTGTGTGTGTGTGTGTGTGTGTGTATGCTCTCATGCTAGCAGCATGAGAGAAGCATTCATTTCCTGTAACATGTTCCACTCGGCTTCTGCTTTTCAGTGTGATGCCTTCCTTTAGCTGCTTTATACTTCTTCCTCTTTGCTGTACACACTGGTTTCACAAAGGAAGACAGTGCAACTTAGAACCCCAGCACTCCACACAACACATGTAACATGTGTTGTGCAAGATCCAAAAGCAGAGAGAGTTGATAAAATAGGAGGTGTTGTAGGATTATAAAGCTGTAGTGCTAGATGAGGAATTGAATTGGAACAAGATGAATGGACTAAATGTGAAGGTACGTTACCATTATATGGGACATGGCATTGTAACTCAACTCAGAAGTTCTAAGAAATAATGGCTAAGATCTCTCCTGACTCTAGCTCTACAAGATCGATGTATCTTTTGTCATTACAACAAGCTCATCCTGTAGTGCTGTGCAAGTTCTGCGCCTGTCTGTGTACATATACAGTTATGTTTAAAAAGTTGACATACACTCATCATGACCATGATTGCAATGGTAATTTTGGTCTTCTGATGATTTCTTTGAACTGTTTTTATCCGTGGTGGAGTGATTGTCTAGCTTACCTTTTTAATTACTTGAAAATACAAGAACTGGGTGCACAAGTTGACTTTATTTAGGATTTTCTGTAATCTGCACAGGCGCAAAAGTATACATACAGGCTTAAATACATTTCTCAAAAACTTAAAGCAACATTTTTTAGTCAGAGTATACAATCAAGTCAGTTAGGTGGCAGAGGGGGTTATTAATCAGTTCCAGCTGCTTTGGTGTTGAAACAGGTGCACTAGAGATGCAACAGTGAGATGACCCCTAAACAGGAATGGTTTTACAGGTAGAGGCCACTGACGCTTTCTCCCTACTCATCTTTTCTGGCTACTTTTTTACTAGTTTGCATTTGGCTAGGGTCAGTGTCACTACTGGTAGCATGGGAATGGCACATCAATATGTGCTGTTGCCAGAAGGTTTGCTGTGTTTCCCAATTCCCCCGCCCAAAACAGAATACCTTGTCTGATCAGGACCATACCATTACTTTGTCAGGCATTCATACATTTTTTGTTCTCAAAGATATTTTTTTCAGATTGAGACGAAGAAGAAAAAGAGATACACATAAAAGTTTTGTAAAATAAGTGAGTAGGTTTCACGATGATTGCTTAAGCTGACATAATAAAATACAGCTTAATAACACAATCACATATCTTTTAATTGCTTTTATCAGTTTATCACCTACCCATCCCATACAATAGCCCTGTCTCTCGATCCAGGTTTTTAAAACCCCCCAAAAACCAAAAGGAAAAACAGGATTTGCTGAGTAGTGCTGGAAGTCGGGTTTTCAACCTGAAGGCTGGAAAAATATTTCAGGAATTGCCCCCACACCTTGTAAAACTTTCCGCTGGTTTTACTAATTGAATAATGCATCTTTTCAAGGCTTAAATAACTCATAAGGTCCCTCAGCCATTGAGCATGGGTGGGCAAAGCAGCACCTCTCCATCTTAGTAGGATTGCACACCTAGCTACAAGGAAAGCAAAGACTGTGTGCGACACTGTGACAAGGTCAACCGTGCATCAGCCTCCCCAGTAGTGCCAAAAAGTGCAACTAATGGATCAGGATCCATATGGTATTCAAGAATTAGAGACAGAGTTTGAAATATGTCTCTCCAGAATCTTTCGAGATTAGGACATGTCCAGAACATATGGATAAGGGAATCATCCTCACTCCCACATTTATCACAAGAGGGGTCCACATTCGGATAAATACAAGATAATTTGACTTTGGACCATAACAGATGAGTCTGTATCCGAGTTCAACTCCATGGACCCCCAGGACGGGCAATTATCTTTGTTTTGGAAATAGACCCAAGATATAATGCACATACAATGCATATATAGTGCCCAATAGTAATACTTAAATTAGGCAGTGCCAGGCCTCCCTGGACTTTTGAAGATGGGCTTTATTCAATCGGGGGCGTTTGGCTCTCCATATATAAAATTATATAATTGAATCTAAAGAATTAAAGAAGGATTTGGGGATAAAAATCTGTAGTAATTGGAAGAGATACCAAAATTTAGGGAGAACATTTTGATTGAGTTAATTCTTCCCACCAGAGAAGTAAAGAGAGGGGACCGCTGTGCCAGGTGCTGTTTTGTATTATTTAATAAATAAAGGAAGTTTGCTTTGAAGAGACAGTTATGCTTCCTTGCAACTGTTATACCTAGATATGTAAATTGATTTTGTGCTATTTTATAGGGGAGAGTAGAATAGTCATACACTGGTGCTCCTCCATCCACAGGAAACAACTCACTTTTATGCAGGCTAAGTTTGTATCCTGAAAACTGACCAAATTGATTAAATACTGACAGCATTGCGGGTATAGATATTTTGGGGTTTGAAATAAAGATCAATAAGTCATCAACGTACAGGAATACTTTATGCTCAACCCCTTTCCTCTAGATCCCAGTGATTCCCCCACAGCTGCGGAGTGTGATGGCAAGTGGCTCCATAGCGAGCTCGAAGAGTAGAGGACTTAAGGGCAATCCTTGATGGGTTCCTCGTTGGAGGTTGAAAGGTTGCAACGTTAGGACACTCATATCCATGAAATAAATTTTGATCCAAAATTGAATTTTTCTAGAATTGTAAATAAGTATTTCCACTCGACCCGATCGAATGCCTTCTCCGCGTCTAAGCAGAGAATGTACTCGGAATGCACTCGGAAGGAGTGCATACTATATCTAATAGACATCTACATCTATTTAGAACTTCCGAGCAGTAGTCCTCCATCACGCGAATCTGCTGACCACGCCACTCTACTTTCCCTCTTCTCTGGGCCTCTCAGATAAGAAGGCCCTTTATCTGGTACCGATGAAGGCGTGTGATTACGGGACGTGGTCTTTGTCCTGGGGCCGGCTTAGCAGCAGGTATACGGTGGACTCTGTCAATCTCCAGCCGTGAGAGACGAGAGAAAACTCCCATGATCAGATGATTCCCTATGAACCAGCATGTGGCAGCATTGATGAAAAAGAATTAGAGCCTTTATTGTTTTAGTTACTCAATGTGCTGAAGTGAATGTAACACCTGGAGCATCAGCCTCATATATAAAGCCACAATAAGCAACAACTAAATCTCAGCTATGTGCCTGGGATGGCCTTCATAATAGGCAGTTAGAGGCGCACGCGCACACACACACACACACAGAGGCAGCTGAGATGACACCAACTAGAGAAGCATGTGTGGTTGAGCAGTGTGGCAAGTGATTGGACTGTGACAATGGTCGGGGGGAGTGAATGGCAGAGCTGTCTAGAAGACTGGAAGGCTGGGGCTCCTATTTTTATCTTTTAGCAGCCTCCTATCACAACAGCTGTCCCCGTCAACTCTTGTCTGTACACCATCAGGAATAGCCACCCTATCATAGTGCTCCCTCTCTTGTCAGCCCTCCCGTTTCACTCTCCACTTTGTATGTCCCTGGCTGCTCTTTCAGATCTATTCCTCTTCAACCAGTTATTGATTTGGTCTGTGTCTTTTGAGGACAACTATAATACAGAAGTTGTGGGACTGCTTCGTTTACAGGTAGAATTATTTGTACTAACTATTTTTTTTACAACAAGTGGTTTCTTCTGCTGAATATATATGACAAGAATGGGGCCTTGAGGCTCTACAGCCATTGCCACTATTTTTGGCCAGAGATGGACAAGGGGGGCAGCTTGAGTGCTTTGCCAACTGAAAGTAGCATTATACAATAGAACTTCCTTGGTCCTTGTGGTAGTCCACATTTTTCTGCGCAGACGTTGGTCAGTAAGTTGTGCCAGTTAGGTTACTTTACATGTTTGTTTTCTTGGAAAGAATGGAAACTTTTCAGCTTGTGGCAAATATAGTTTGTACTTGGATCTTGTGCTCATCCACTATTTCACTGATGTTTGTGTCATGACTAGGGCTGGGCCATATCATACCGTTCACGGTAATACTGGTATAATGTTAGGCAATGATTAGAAAATGAAATACCGCGATAGAATATGGGTAAAACGCGCATGCGCAGTGCCTTTGTTTTCATACGCACATGGTGGAAAAAGCATGGTGGCGACGGAGAATGAGAAGGGCGAAAGCGGATCGTTAAATGAAACAGATGAACCAGAATTGGTTTGTAAAAATGGTGCCAACTTCAGTGGTGTGGAACTGGTTTGGTTTTCGTCCGTCAGATACCCACCAAAGCACAATTTTTGGTAGAACATGCAAGCGGGCCGAAAAACCTGGGGCTGCACGGCGTCAAGG
>VUQG01045041.1:0-15994 GCA_015106755.1 Etia nguti | reverse complement strand
TACCGAGTATACGGGTTGTTATTTTGCAAATTACATGACTTTTTGAAACAGTCCTCTACTGGTAAACACACAATTAGAGCAACTCGTCTAAAAAGTGTCTCTTTGCGATAGGGATTTCAATCAGTATGCCAGTAGTGTCAGTCAGTGTTTCGAGTTTTGCATGCTTGATTCTTGGATCTTTAGTTTTTAGCCTTGGCTACTTTTGTTCTCTGGGTTCTGTTTACATTTTGAGTATTAGTTTGATTTACTGCTTTGTGTGTTTCAGTAGTTGCTTCCTGTTATCTGACAGTCAAGCATCTCTGACGCTTTGTATTTAGTTTTGCTTCGCTTTTCTCGTTGTCCCTGATTCATTTTAGCTCTGTTCCCTAAATGCAACCTTTGCCTTCCTTAGGGTCAAGATTTTTCCATTGCTTCTTGTCAAGTTTTCCATGTTGCTGTGTGTTCCCCTTGCTTGGTTTTCCTTGTGTTTTCTAAGTGAATTATGGATGTTTGGATTCCTTGGCTTGGTGCTCTGTTACCTTTTGGATCACGGATCAAAAATCATTAAAACTTGTTTACAGTTTGTTCCTCTCTCAAGAGCTCTGCATTTGGATCCGTAACCTCAGACACCAGACATACAGTGGTTCATGACAAGAAATTATTGTGAACTTCATTGTATATAGATGGTAACAGATTTTCACATTTCACTTGTCATATCTATTCACCATCACCACCATGAGTAACCATTACAGAAGCAATGAGATTGCTGGTTCACTACACACAGTTGTGATAATTTTGGTTGCGCTCTGGTCTCTAACCACTATGTTCCCTAGTGTGTATGAAGCATGAAATTTCACAACTACCTGTCGTCAACAAGATATTATATCACACAGTAATATATTACATTTAAACTATTTCTAAACTAATAGATAGGCATTTGCAAAATAACACCATTGAAGGGCATCCAGATATCTGTAACTCTGTTAGCATTTGGGAGAGGCTCTGTCACTAGAATTGAAGACGAGTAAAGATAGACAGAGGAAGAGAAAAAGAAGCTGTGTCTGCTTTCTGGAAGTTTTCTTTTCACTAATGACACTCATTTTTGTATCACTTCTGATCATGATACTTCCGTGCCGGACTCTATACACACTGCGACAGGAAACTAGATGACACAAAGATAAGGTGTTTCTCAAGGCTAACAGATATTTTTTCTTTTAATCAAAGAATGATTTGTGCACGAAAGTTTTAAAAAAAACATTCACAGTTGCAGTTTGTTTAAAGCTGCACTTCACAGCTCTGCTAACATCCATATGTTGGCCTTGTTTAAAAACAGGTGCATCGAAAAGTAGCATGACATCAAGACTGAAAAGCATAACATGCAGTCTGTTAAGAACTGAGTCTATAGCCCTGTGCTAAATATTATATTCTTATAAACAGACCTTAAGTAATTACTTACTGTTCTTTTTATTGTTTATTTTGTTAAAACTTTCATTTCTGATTAATCTATATAGCCCTAAAATAAGAATGAGCCTTTGTACACAAAATGAATGACAATGACCAGAGATATTGTACTGTATACATAGAGTATATTATATTTATATTGAAAAGAGAAACTAATGTTGTTACTGTTTCTTTTCAGGCAAAATAACTGACCAGGAAGACACAGCTTATCTAGACCACCGTCTCCATAGCTGTGATAACATTTCCGCTACATATGCATACAAAGTATGATTGTTAAATTACCCCAAAATTTAGGTCCCCATTATGTTTTGCATGAAAAGATTTGACGTTGGTGCATGCTAGCTGTTTCTGTTCAACACGTTCTCACTCCCAAAGCGTAACATATTGCGCTATGTTACAAATCGTCGGTATGTTACGCTTTCGGCCACCCAACACGTTCCTATGTTACGCGTTCGGAAACAGTAGGAAACATGAGAACCATTTGGACTGAATCTACACATGTACATTTATTTTACTTTCTCATCATGAATCGCTTTGGAAAACACTATCTAACACGATTAAGGTTGTGGTTAAGGTTAGGGATAAGGTTATGGTTAGGGTTAGGGCTGGAATACACGGCTGGAACGTGTGTTACTGCCGGGAGCGTCATTCTATTGGATTCCATCCACAATCGGGCGCGTATCATAGGGACGTCATCATAGGGACACGTCCCGAGGTGTCCCAAGGGAACGCGAAAGGTAACCTTCCGCGTTCCCTTGGGACACCTCGGGACGTGACAAATCGTCGGTATGTTACGCCCCGGGAATGAGAATGCTCTGTTGTGTTATGTGAGATGGACCAATAGCAGTGGCTAAAACTGATCAACTCCTATAATGGCTGATTGGATAGCAAACTTTGCAATGAGTCCCTGTATTTTGACTTATTGCATTTATGCCGACACATGCTATTGTATGTCATATGTAATGCTGAGCAACAAGGAAAAACAGTTTTCTTCCTCCATTTGCAACTGTAAACAATACAATGTGCTCTGCACCAGATAAATATACTCTCCTATTCTTGTTACAAAGAAAATGAACCTTTCCAGTGTGCAATGTCAGTTGATGCACCATTAAAACTGTGGATCTGGTCAACAAGAAGGGGACAAACAAAAACCTGGTGAGAGCACAGATGTGGCACAGCCTTAGTAAACACCATCAAACTGGCAGTGCCAGTGGAGCTGACACACACACAGAGACCAACAGCTGTGGCTCTTTTTTTCTCCATCTCATTTTAAGTAAGAGATGTACTACAGTTCTTTACACTTTTGAATTATTGATTCGGCTAACAACCAAAGTACAGACACTTTGAATCCGCTATGCTGTAAAATACTACATTAGGCTACTTAAAGATAATACTGCAAACCCTTGGTTTATTAGCTACTGTCTGCAAAATAATCACTTGCTGCAAGACATCTTGGGCTCAAACATCAGTTATAATTCCTGGTTGGGCAGAGAATAAATAAACCTTGGACGACACATAATGTGCAGTCAGCTATAAGTGTAATTAGTCTGTGTGAATAATAGGTTGCAGTGGCAGCACCAGAAAACTTCGATCAAGCAAGAGAAAATAAAAGAAACACAATATGGTTGTCTTTAGTCTGTGAAATTAGTTAAAAACAAACTCGGAGCTATTCGATATTTATGCCTGAAACTTTGGGGTTTTTTTTAAGCGTTTCTAGATAGACGTATATGTTTTGTAGAATTATATAAAGCCAGCAACAGCATTAATAATATTACATGCATTTACAAGAAGAACTCTGTGCAAGTTATAACATAATATGATTATTGTGGAAGCTAAAAGCCAAGCAAAACAGAATGATTTTTACTTTGTGGTCAGCAGCCTATTTACCAGTGAGCTGGCATGAATGATGTATTTCATTTAAGGCTGCCTCAAATGTTTGTCTAGTGGCCAGGTGTACTGGCACTCCCATATTAATGAAAGGGTGAGAAGCATACTGGGCCGCTAGCCAGGGATTATGCTGGGTTTAAGACAGTGACAGCGTGGAAAGCTAGCCAGGTCCTCTCCAAGTCTCTCCGATCTGCAATGCAAATCAATCAACAGTGTGTGGCCTGTGCAGCAGCACTGCAGCACAACCTGACTGTTAGAAGTCATTGTTAGAAATCATCTTTTTTCCTGAGTGGCCATCAGTCTCTGTCAGCCGCGGTGGACATCTCATCGCCGTCACTCTAATTAGATGGGAATCCCTGGAGCAGGCAGCATGATCGAGGACAGAAACACCAATATACCAACTCATCTCAATCAGGAAAGGAGTTTCTCTTCCTGCAACATAAGCTAAATATTTGAGAGTTTGCAGACTTGGATATTAGTGTAGATAATAACTAATTTAGGAGTTTAAGATACCATGCTTTTAATGTATAATCTAATATATACTTTATCACTGCATTGTGCACACATGTCAAAAACTACCCACAGATTTTAATGACACCGAGGGTCAATCCAAAAGCTACAGCTTGCACCTTTTCAAAGGGCTCATGGTAGATTTTGGGGTATTATCTGGATTATTGTATACTTGCAGAAGTCAGGTTCCTCACAGTCTCACTTTCTTATCCCACTGTGTGACATCTGCATACAGAACTGACTGATATTAAGCTGAATTATTTTTTGTGCAGTCTTGTGTCTCTTATCCAGATGTTACTTTATTCACTTAATAAATTTCTAATGATGTGGAAGGTAAGGTTTTCCTCTGATGACTCTGAAGTACACATGTACCTATGTTTATGTGTCCCACCACTCCTGTGTCAGCTAAACCTTGCTGCAAACATACTAAGGAGCTTGTAAAGAAAAGCGTCTGGACTTCTTTAAGTTGTTTGAAGACGTTTCACCTCTCATCCGAGAAGCTTCTTCAGTTCTAAGGTCAAATGGTGGAGAGTCCCAGATTTAAGCCCTATGGGAGTGTCCCCCCAGAGGGACAATGGACTCCCTAATGATCCTCTACCTAATCACACGAGCCAAGGTGTGAAAACAGGTGTATAAGCTTAGAGTAAAAATAGGGCTGGCAACCTTCTCGCGACTAGGAAAAATCAGCGGTTGTGTTGCATTTTTTCACATTTGGTGACTGATTAGACATAGCTGTGGTGAGCAACTGGTCACTCAGTGGTTGACCATGCAACTCCTTAAACCTCTGGATGAAAACTTCCCAAGGACACTGTGCAGGTTGCTAGGTGGGAGGCAACAATCACGGTCTAACTCAGACTGACTGCAATCACTCTCAGACAGGTTGGCAAAGTTTTGCAAATATTTTACATCCAGAACAACAAAAGTACCACTCCAGCTTTTGACTCTTCAAGACTGAATGTGGACATTTCGACTGCTCAGAGAGATAAAAAAAAAATCAATATATATCTACAACATGTAGCTCTCTTCGACATGCCATTCATTCCACCGTTGATCGTTATGCACGTCTGCCACTTAAATAATATGCCAAGCATCTGAACAACGTAAAAACACTACACTACACTGTAGTATTTTCATCCTGACAAATTGTGAGCATATCTGTCCTCATCTCAGCAGAGCCAAAGACGAGCCAGGCATCCTGGTTACAGGCTAAATGGTAATCATTTCCATTTCCACTCACATTGCTTTAGTAAAACCAGGTATGAGACAAGCAATTCATTTCTCTCAGATCATTTCTGCTGAAGATTGGTAGAGGGGGAAACGGAGGAATGGCGCAAAGCAGATGATCAAATCTGAGGGTGATTCTTGTGTCATTTCACTAAATAGAAGATTTATCCTTGCCTTGTTGCCATGGTTGCACGGCAGCAGGGGGGGAAATGTGAGGCAAAGTCTAAATCCCTTCATTGATCACTTGGTTATACTTTCATTATATCTGGTGGTTAAGGCGAAGTGTGTTATTGGATTGGTAGCATTACATCGAGCTACATCAAAAAGTTCAATAAAAATGGTGATACCAAGGGGGGAAAGGTCTTCACTGCCTGTGAGATTTTAAAGGCTGAAACACCTCACTGAGTGCAAGACAACAACAAAGAAAAAAAAAGGGGGGGAAAACATTTAGTAACCTATTTATTAAATAACTGTAATATTGGAGTATATTTGTGACACGACTGGAGGGCAGGCATAATGAATGGGTTCTCTGAAGTCATTTAGAACAGATAAAAACTAGTTTTGTTTAATTAGATTTTCAAACGGGTGGGAGTGTTGTCCCAGTTCTGAGACAGAACAGTCTCTGTGAAGTTGCATTTAAAAGCATGAGTGCACAGGCTACTCTAAAATACATAATTGTGCATTTTTATGAGCTTCAGAAGTGTAAATCAAAACAAGCTGGAACCCATTTTCCTGACAAGAGGAAATGACATACTGTGTATGGTGCAGTTAGTCCAGCCATCTTAGCCCAATGATTAATTAACTGTTTAATTCATACATCTTATTGACCATTTCTGATAAGTGATTGTATATAAAAAAAAAATGGAAGTCAGTCAGTCAGCGTTTTTTCATTTTTCAAAAGGAAAAAAAACAAAGATCGATCACACACACAGAAATACTGATTGTGTTTCCAGTTGGGGTAAAAATAAATAAATAAATAACAGTGTCTCCATTGTAAGGTACAAATAACAGGTTGTGCCTTCCACATAGCCTGTAAATTGAGTGGATGATTGGCAATCACTCCAGAGTAATGTCAGACAACCCCTCACCTGCAATGAGGAAAGTATCACAGCTAGAGTAAAGGATCCAACAGTAAGCTAAAGGCACACGGTGAAGCTGAGTGTGTTCTCATACGTTTAGACGCCCACCTGATTTAGTGTGCAGCTTTTCTTCCAAGTATCCGTGTTACAAGTCTTTACGTGACTGCAAACAACAAAACGACTGTCGGTGGAGATGAGAAACAACCGTGTCATTGTGTGGCGCTCAGAGGACACTTAGTTGAACTACGTGCCAATCAATGAGCACAATTAATGTTCCAATGAACACCAGGCACCGATTCAGCTGCTGATGCTTTAATTGGATAGAACTAAAGAGGGCGAGTACGACCCTTTCAATGACCCTTACCAATAGAGCTGTGCCTGGAGCGCAACCTTATGAGAAACCCTGGTGTCAAAGGTTGATGAGGACAACCCTGCTTGACCCCTGGACACATCATCCTTATGAGCACATTTAACATCACTTGAAATCATGTGTCAAAAGACTGCTAGCATCTGGCAAGCATTTTTTCAATAGGATTCAAAAATGAGCTGCAACAATTGAATCGAGACTGGTGGGCATCCTGACAAACTCAGAGGCTTGTAGTCTAAAGGCAAAATGTTCAGATTCACACAAACTAAAGTCTTCATTGACATAAACAAATCAGCAAGCAGGGAAAATATTAACACTGCAGCACGTAAATAGTTGCTTGCTTTTCTCTTTTATGATGAGAGAACATCACCCTGGCCTGTGATCAAATTGGATGTTATCACTTAGTGCTGAATACAAAGTTCTTTGGATGACCATACGCCTTATTTAAAACTACTATGCTAATTGCTAACGTCCCTTATTCTTCCAGTTGACCAATGATGAGCACACACAGTTTGAACAAGTGCTCAAATAGCATCGCTCAGTAGTCAGGTCGAAAGGGGCTATGCAGGGTGATGATAAAATAGTAAAAGCAAGTGCCAACCCACGGAAAATAAAATCAGTGCAGAACAGCAAATTGCAGTTCCTCTTATGGTTACTTGAGGCTGTCTCCAAAACATAGACTGTGTATAGAAGATGGACATAGCATCCATAGTCGCCAAAAGACTTCCAGTTGTATAGAAGCATAGAGGTAAATGACACTTGACTCCCTTCCTTTGGGAGCGCAGTAAACGCTTTTCTAATGACTTCATGGGCTCAATTTCTATTTTCAAATTATACTGAATAAAACATGAAGTTTGTTCTTTATGTTCTGCTCTTTATTAGAGTCGGAAAAGAGTATTCTTTTCTGGGTATGCTAATTGGCGTACAACTTGCGAATCACAAAATGCTAGCCAATCAGCTGTGGTGTCCCTGGATTCAAAATTAGATCCATCCATCCCTCGCTCATTACGTCCAGTTTCAAAAACACTCGCCTTCATGAGTAATCATGTTTGCTGCATCCATGCTTTGGCCAATTTGATTGCTAGGAGTCCCTGTGGCCAACTGGTGACGTCTAGGTTTTTGCCTCCACTAACTGTAGTGACTGACTTGGACCTTTCCACAGTGTTTGTGCTGCATGCTATTGGAATTATCTGACACTAATCAGCAGATATGAGTATCTGTGCATTGCAACAGAGTTGTTTACGGATCCATCTTGTTAACCAAGTTGCAAGCATTAGCTGACAACTTCACCATCTTATCAGCATTAGCTGAATTATTAGCATTAGCTGATAACTCAGCATTAGCTGATAATTCAACATTAGCTGATAACTCAGCATTAGTTGACAACTTCACCATTGCAAATAAATACAGTAATTTTTGGCTACAAAATACTAACGTGGTAGTGCCCAAAAAACACTAATACCGGAAAACAGTGGTTGTCATTATAGCAGTTTTGCCATCTTTTGCATACAGTTTATGATGAAAATAACAGCTTGTCTTTTAGGGTTTCTTATTTCATTCAAATGACTTTTCTAATAGGAGAGAGTTAAACTTAAATCTGTAATCTTCTATGACCCAGCCAATTGCCTTTGCAGGGAATGAGAGGTCTTTGGGTGAGAGAGTAATTACATGCACAAAGTCAGGCTGGCTTTAAAAAGTTTCAGCTTGACTTAGCAGGTGCTAATGGGATGTTTGAGAGCTTAGGCTTTGTGGAGTGGAAGCAACCATCACAGACAGTGAGCTGACTGGAGCACGAAAAGACACCCAGCCTTTTACTGATGCTGCGACTGACACGAGCTGACAGTCGGCTACAGACTAGCCACTCAACTCAGTGAACAAAACACTACGCTGGGAGTAAAATGGAAAACACATACAACTGGCGAGAAAAACAGCATTTTTTTTTTTCTGACAGAGAGACAAAGCTTGTCTGGAAAATGTCAGCCTCCTTTGACAATGACAAAAGAATTTCTTTTGCGCTGCAGTTGATTTCAAAGTTGTTAATTACCATTCTAAGAAGTGAAATCGATGCCGACACACTTGCTTTATCTTATGATTTCTTTCAGTTACGCAATATGTCAATGTCACGGCTAATTCTCAGACTGCCACTGTAGCAAAAAAAGAAAATATGTGAACATCCCTATCAAAGGAAATGTGTCACTTTTGACATGAAGACCTCTACCCTGCGTCTAGTGTGAATGTGTTGGCATTCTTTGGTAGTGTTTTAATTATCCGACCAGAGCCGGATGTTTGAACGGTCATCCTGTGGCTATTCCACATCAATAGTGGCCGGCAAATATACAGTGAAAAATATTTGAAAATAATGAGATCTGCAGGAAGTGCTTGTCACAGATAGTCTGCACATATTGTATAATAACAGAAGAAAAACTGGCTCAGCGATTACCCTAACAAGCTGTTGCTGTGGCCATTATGGATATAGAGTATGCCATGTGTTTCTCCAACAGAAGGAACCTGGGTGCTTAGATGAGGGAACAAATTGCCTGTATCAATATGCATCGAGTACAGTGGAAGGCAGAATTGCAATGTTAATTATTTACCAAGGAAAATGTTGCCCTGTTGCTTTCACTGACAGGTCAGGCTTCAAATACTGAGACACTTAACATATGCTGCTGAAAAAAACATTAGCATCTCACTCTTGCTGCTCAATTAAACCGAGTATAATAACAACCCTGCTATAAATAAAGAATACACCTTGCTTTTGGACAAGACACTTCGGAGTTGTTTTTCGTATGACACATCACCACTTAGCTACAAAGGTAAAGCCAAAAGCTGCTATATTTCAATAAAACATGTACTTATGCTGTCGCAAATCAGCGAACCCATAAACTCAAGCGTCCAAGATTTATTACAGGCTTAAAACTAGTAGAGTATGCATTTTCTAGCATGGCAGGCAGCTGTCTCAAGGTAAGACAAGCTGCATTGTGTCTGAATGGTTGCACTAGCTGGAAAAACAGCAGCAAAAATGAGCAATGGCTGCGCGCTGCAAAAAAGAACTTTTTGGCATGGAAACATAACTGTGAGTCAAAAACTGAATCATTACAGAAAAACATTATTTTACAGCAATCATTTATCCATTCTCAGTTGGAAAGAGTTGGAATAAATAAAGTATTTGTAGAAATATTTATACTATAATACTAATAAAATAGCTTTAGACCCAATACTCCTTAGTTAGTTAGTTTATTAATTTGTAAAAAACACAGTAGCTGATTATAGATTACTGCTGTGAGGCATAAAGAAATCCTTAGTTTTGTCTGTAAAATAGAAAGAATTGGGGATACTTGGTATAAAGCAGGTAAGATGACATGTGTCAGAGAAGTGCTGCATCAAGAGACACGTCAAGAAATACCAAGCCGTGAGCAGAATCCAGAGCTGCTTTTAGTTTTTAAAAAGAAAAAAAAAAAGGTAGCCTAAGCACCACAAGCTGATGTTTTAGGTTTTATTTAAGTGCTGATGATCCACGTGCATTGTCCTTGGGAGGAAGAAAAACAACTGAGGAGTAGTCAGTGTGTCTGCCTGATGTAACGACACAAGCGACATAATTTTGTTCTCTCCAGATTTGCGTTAATTGTGATTGAAACTACGTGAGGGATTAAGTAATGCTTGGTGAAAGGCCATACTTGTTTGCTGTCATTTATTATTAAAGGTTCATGCGCAAGATGAAAACACAAACGGTACTATTTACCTATTGTAGCAAAGTTACCTTAAAACGGTCACAGCTGCCAGCTCTAACAACTTTTCTGGCAGTATCCTCAAGTCTGTAATCACAATATATTACGGTGGATTTAGTGAAGTTCTGTGAAAGCAAGAAACGTTGTATAATTGGAGACTGGGCCAGACTACTTCAAATTTATTATACAGGACACAAATCTCAATACAGCTAAAAAGATTAAAAACACAAGACTTTAATTCTAAAAATAGCATTCGTCAGTGATGAACAGGTTTTTGTAGATTTGATTAGATTAGATTAGGATGGATGGATGGAGAGTTATACATATATACATATATAGTAGGTCAATCTTTTTCCACTTGGTGTTACCCCGTGTTTCTGGCCTCAACCTTGTTCTAATAAACAGCATCTTCTGCCCTGCAGGAGTGGAGAAATCATTCTTTTTATAGATTTCCTGCTTTACCATCAAGGATTACTCTCTTAACCTTAGCCTCTTGCTTCCTTATTGGCTTTGCTATTGATTGCCCTCCATCCACTCCTCAACCTTCAAGGTGACCCATAACTAATAAACAGTCTGGAAAAGTGTGCCATGCGGCAACCTGAAATACGCCCCTGTTTGCTTTTTCTGTTTTGCTCTGTCTGTTTATGCTTGTTTTAATGAACGCTCACTGAGCTGACGGGATACCTTTCATTCGTGGCCCCACAGCTGAACTGAATTAAGCAAATTATTGGGGGTCAACATGATTAGCAGGCACTCTTGTCTCACTGAGGTCCTCTGGTACTTTAGAACATGCGAACAGCAATGTCGGATTAAGCTTTCAACATGTAAACAGCTAATATTACTGCAAAAGGATAGAGGACAGCATATCTGTCTAATATGATTTTTTTCTTTCGGTTCCCTCCCTTTCCTTTCAAAGAGGGTCACGCTGATGAGTGTGATGAAGAGGGAACATCTGTCTCTAAAGTGTTCTTCCATTATCCGCCCATTGTGAAGGATCGGCACCTGAGCAAACAAAGAGCTTCCATTATGGCATATTCACCAGAATCTCAACAGCACCTTTACAAGCTGAGAGTGCGAGACTGAGAAAAGGGAAGGGAGTGAAAGAAAAAAAGAAAGAAAAATATTGTATGGGAGCTCTAGATGGTTCAGTCTAGTGTGCTTCTTAAACCAAACTAACAATGACCATTAGTTACAGGAAACCTTTGCTCAACATCATTCCAGCTACAATGTCTCCCTCTCTGCTGAATGGCTCTTGAAGCTAAGAGTAAGGAAGACATGGGTGTTTGTGTTGGTTTTTTTTTTTTCACAACTCCACAGATAACCCCTTTTTAAAAATAAGCGCTTGACCCGCTTCCACACATTGGAGTGTCCTTTTGAGGGTAATGGTATTTTGCATAATACCATTACTAAGCTGAAAGCATAAAATCACTCTGCATCCATCTAATTTTAAACAAGCAAAAGAAAAAAAGAAAAGAATGTGCATGAGAGTATAAAAGAACAATGGGGTGGGTTGGGCCTGTAACACAGAGCATTAAAAAGACAATTTCATCTCCAATTTCATCTCATCTGAATAAACAGATTAGCTAATGAGATACGAAGGGGAACACGGAAATGTTGCAGTTTAGGAATTACCCGGCCCGAGTAAAAAAACAAACATGTTTTAAATAAATTATCAAAGTTAGATGTTATCTGAGTTGTTGAAAGTTTCATCAGTAGCTGAGAGCCAGTTTGTAAAAGGATATTAAGAATATCAGCCAGACCAGCTGGTCTTGTCAGGCCCTGGATGACGACTAAACCTCAGCTGTCAGTGAAAAGACTGATTTCAGAGTGCCCGATCTTACCCTAAACACACCACAGGGAGTCTGGGGGAAAACCCTGACCTCACCCCCCTTCTAGTCCTCTGTGGGATCTCTCAGGCCAGCTGCAACATTGATCTTGCAGGGTAAAATTTCAATGGCTGAAAAACAATCTCCGTGTTGGCAAACGGATGGTACTGCATCCTAGTTCTGGGGTCGTCAGTTCAGGAGAAGCGTGAAGGATGAGTACATGGTTGTTGATGGGTAGGTATGCTGGGCGAGTAAAGGAAATAAGAGAAGTATCCGGCTGCCCTTTCATAAGGAGATCTGATGGCTTCATCAGTGACCAGGTGAAGAGGTCATCATCACCATCACACCCTCCAGCACTCATTTTGCAGAAACTATATATATGAACTTAGGGCAAGTGGGATTTAACGGCTAATATACAGCACAGCATACTGAACGTGTTCCGACAAATTTATTACTTTTGGAGTGTTGAACCCTTTGGTCTCTAGAGATTTACAATAGCGTTATAAGATTATTCTGACCAAGAGATGAGACACTGGGCAGAAAACTGCACGTAAAGGATAATAGGTCGCAACTCAGAGAGTGAAACTCCCATTTTAGCTTTAGATTGCATTTTTAAAAATCTAAATATTAAATATTTTTCTTTCTGTGACATTTGTGACATGTATTTCATAAAGGATAAACACTGCGCACCCATTACCCGTCTCAGACTGAGGGAGAAATTAACGGCAAATCTCCCATTTGCTGATTATCTCCCTCAGATTTGTACTTTTCTCTCTTTGTCCGTTTCATCTAAAAGTCCTGTCAAAATGATTATCCTGCCGCCCACTGAGTAATAGGAGTTTGTTTCATAACATTTTTGGGGCCCTGATAGCCACACGGCAAAGTGGAGTTTCTGACGTTGAACATTTTTTTAACCTGTTTCCCCCACGTGTAAACATCCACAGTATTAATAATGATGATGACGGCATTCACAATGAATGCATCATCTCTCTTGGTTCAGCCCTTTGTAACTATAGCAATTACTGTTGCTAGCATCATTTATTAGTCAATTAAGGGGAGAAAAAGACTCCCGACTGAGCCCAAGCTGATGGATGAGGTTAAACAGTGTGTGTGTATTTAAGAGCCATTTAAAACAGTTAGCCACATTTTAAATAATCAAATCGCATTTCAAATACGGCTGAAATGCGTCATATTGCCAGTTTTGCTAAATATTCTAAACATAATGTCAGATTTATCTAAAGAGAATGGCTAAATGTTAGCAGTGCTATCACCAGGTTCCTTGCAGGTTAACCTGAAGCCGAATGCGTAGCATGTGGTTAAGCACGGCCTTGTTCAAGTGCTTCTGTGCCAATTCACTGTGACACAACATGCATAAAACTGTTTTTCAGGCTAGAATTGCTGAGCCGTAAAGTTAGATAGAGATAGTGCGTGCCGCCGTCTGCCTGAGCCGCTGCCCCAACCAAGGGCAGGTGGCTACATAACATCCTTTGAGTTGTACATTATTAAAATATGAATAATTTGTTAAACCTACGCCTACGAGCGTTTCAGGTGGACTGGCAAGGGCAGTGAGTTTAATCATCTAGCTGACTATTCACATACGTTCCTAATACCAAGGAAGAGTGCATCTGCACCTCCTGTGCTACATTTGAGAAAAGATAACATGGAAAAATAGTCCTTCCATCATGATTCTCCTGATCTTGACATTGAGATTATTTCTTATACCACATATATACACATATGTCTTATTTACAAAATTTTTATTCATTATGTGGTACATAAAAGTCAGTAGAAATCTCAGTACAGTGTGCCATAGACATGTATAGCACACTGTGTGATCTTCACTTAAAAGCATTTTACTTGCTGCCCGTTACACCAAGTAAAACATATAAAGGATCAAGTTGCTGATTTCTTTCAGGGCTCACTATCAAGCTTGTAAGTGCGGATACGCCGTGATACTAAACTGATATGTTTAAAAATAAACCAAGCTTTAAGCCACGGAAAGATTTAAGAATCCGAACAAAGAGCAGAGTTTGAAAATGAGTACATGCTGGTGAAGCTTCACTACAGCAGCAGGTAGCACCACCACTCGAGACATGTGGTGGTCTGTTACCTGCACAACATGGCAGTTAGTAGCAGCAAGAAGTGAAGTCTTCAAAGGAAAACCACATTTTGTAAAAATGTAAAAAATGGTAGGTCCTGGGCTCGAATCCACCGACTGGCTGAGGCAATTCTGTGTTCCTCCCACATTCCAAACAAATGCTCGTTAGCTTAACCGGTGATTCTAAATTGGGTATGAATGTGACCGTAAATGGCCGTCTGTCTCTATGTGTTAGCCCCGCGACTGGCAAACTGTCCAGGCTGTACCCCACCTCTTGCCCTGTGATAGCTTGGGAGAGCCTCCATCTCCACTGCAACCCTAAATTGGATAAGTGGTAGAAAATAAATGGATGGATGGATATATAAAAACATAGACACACAGGAAAGCATATTCATGGCAGAACATAAACTTGTATACGTACAGTACTCATATCACCTTATGTCATAAATCCAAGCAATTCATTTAGACAGAAGCATATTTTATGTCTTATGTGGGACTATGGGCTATAGTCAGCTGTAACTTAGGAGTGTCTAAGTTAAGATACCAAAGTGCCCTAATATAAACATGTAGCAAAGAATGCAAGAGATAAAAAGCAAGAAAAAAAAACATAAACACAGGTTGAAAAAGGGTCCTATTTTTTTTAAATGATGTTAAAGTGGCTCCAACTATGGAGAGCTTACTCTGCAGCCAAACCGAAAGAGATCTGCAGCAACATGGTGAACAAACAACATCAAAAGTCAATAACATTCATCAACTTTATCAACACTGTTAACATGAGGTAGGTGGGTCCCAAGTAAACTTTTATCATCATCAGGCTGAGCACTTGATGTAACTACCAATTGGAGTGCAGGATGCCGGTGACTAAAGCTCAAGTCACACAGGCATTGAGACCAGTCAGTAAGCCCCTGGCAAACACCAATCATTAGAAATAAAAAGGTATATTCCCCAACCAGCTACTTTGGTGAACGGCAAATTGCCAACTTGCCTGCAAACACTTACCAACTGCTCTCCAAGTGGCCATGAAACTGTAAAAAGTGTGACAGAAGATACCTTTTAAAATGCAGCGCTGGGGCAACTTTTACTTTGAGGGCGAACATTGTCCGTTTCTGGTTTGTAGCACACTTTTTCAAGTTTTACTATCACTAACCTGGTTGTTAGCAGACAAGCTGGCATCTTCCATGCAAACCACAGCCAATCACAGCAATCTGCTAGCCCAAGGAGGTTTCTGGCGCAGCACCTTCTAGCAACAGCCAACAGCCTCCAGGAACCACTCATCAGCCAATCAGGGGATATACCTTTTCCCCTGGCAATCGGTGGTTGTGTCACATCCAACATGGCGGACAACTCTCGAGCAACGTGATGTCATGTGAGAAGCGTGTGTGTCACAGGGTAGTAAATATATTGTAGGGTTACCTAGGCACTCAGATTCAGCTTCAACGCGATGCACGAACAACAAATCGTTCTCTGTGTGGATGCAGCTTCAAACAGCACTAAAATCATACCTGTGGCATCAGTACAGTTGAAGTGCAGGTAAAGAGTGCAACACAAACCACCTAGGTGCAGAAGCCTGGGGCTGTGAGTAAAGCTTGGTTTAATGCTTTTGTATAAAGGGCTTTATATGGGTTGGGAGGATGTATTGAGAAAAACAACAATCCATTATTAATGTAAACCTGTTGATTTTTTTAACTCTCTGTTATCTTACATAGTGTTCTGATTTTTTTAAACCCTTTACTGACTACTGTGAAGAATACAATTAACACAAAATATGCTAAGGTGGTATGTTATTTTTGGCTGCCGGGTATTTTGAGAGTTTTTTTTGGGGGGGGGGGGTAGGTTTT
>VUQG01045038.1:33089-58518 GCA_015106755.1 Etia nguti | reverse complement strand
CCCCCCACTCAATGTGCAATATCACTGATCACACTGCACCTCTCAATGCACCTGCTAGTTAGATGGCATGTATGTGTATGTATATAGATGTAAGCGTGTATGTGGAAATATGTGTGTGTATGTATGTACGGATGCATATATGTATACATACATATATGTATGTATGTGCGTGTATGTTTGCAGGTGTATGTATAACTTGTACATAATCTTTCTTGTGTAAATACTTACGCTATTGTGTACTTCACACACATGGAGAGATGCCAAACTGCCTTTCATTGTGCTTGTAACAGTGACAATAAAAAAGCTATTCTATTCTATTCTATTCTATTAAAAAAGAAAACTCCATATTGATTTAAGTAGGATCCAGTGACTGTAAGATGTCTGCAGTATAAAGTAACACTAATTCCCACCAAATTAGATGCATTTACTTTTATCTTGTAACATAGATCAGTGAGTTTCATGGCTCTTTATTTTCACCAAGTGTACAGCATTGCACTCAGTAACCCACTGCACCCATAATGTCACCGCTTCACTAATTTAACATAAAGATTAAACATAACCTGGGCACTGAATGGTAACACGTTCCCATAACATGTCCAGCCTGGGTGCTAAAACAGTGACACACAGACAAACATGTTGCTCCAATCCAAATGTGGAAAGGTCAAACTATTCCTGAATCCTCCCCCTTAATTCAAACAGAGCAGCTGTTATAAAATGCTGTTTGCTGTGCAGGTATTCCTGAGAAGAGAGATTCACTCGTATTATGTAAATAGATTTTTTTTAAGTAAAAAATGTTTTTGAACAGCTCAAGGCAGTTTGGCCGTTCTTCTCTGACCTCTGGCATCGACAAGAGATTTTCACCCAGAGACCTGCAGCTCACTGGGTAGTTTCTCTTTTTTGACCATTCTCTGTAAACCCCAGAGATCCCAGTAGATCAGCAGTTTCTGAGATACTCAGACCACCCTGACAGCAACAACCATGCCACATTCAAAGTCACTTCAGTCACCTTTCTTCCCCATCTGACGCTGGGTTTGAACATGTTTTCATGCATAGACACACTCCCATATGATTGGCCAATAGAGATTTGAGAGCACTTGAAAAGGTATACCTAATGAAATGGCAAGTGAGTTTATATTATATTTTTAACATCACTGATTTAACCTTGGCACATTTCCACAGACTTAGTGTAGATTTACTTCACACAGTGGCTGCTGTTCGATTTGCTCCTAACTCCTGGGCTCTTTTTTTAAAATCCCTGTGAACACATTTTTAAAAGAATTTACATACAAATCAATTTCCCCGTGTGATCACTGCCTCTCCTGAAGCTGTTTAGTGTGTTATGCTGCAATGATTTTCAGTGAAATTCCGCTCTGATGTATTTGATGCTTTTTGACTGATGCACCTGAACCTCGGGGCTCTGATGATGATTTGGCTGCTTTGGAGCCGCGCTTGTTGTGCCCATATTGCTTTGAAAACTCACATATCAAAGTGCTGATTGTCAGGCCCCATTTTAATTTGCATGCTTATAATTAGCATGCAATCTAATGTGACCCCGGAGTGGAGCAGTGCAATGTTGATGGATTTGCTACAGTATTTTGCATGTTAAGTCGTTTTTTCCATGTGGTGTTTACTCTACACTTTTTCCAGCACTTACACAGATTGTGCAACCTAAAATAGAAACGTGAATAGAAAAAAAAATTAATTACACCGCTGCCAAGGTTTGAGTACGGGGATTTTCATTCAAATTAAACATGCTGTACAGCTAATCTGTACAATGAAGATGAACTGATAATTTGTGACAGGCGAGGCTGAGGGAACAGGCGATGCTCAGCGTAAGTTCTAATGATAAAACGCAGTGAGGGACACTTTGCCTTTATTCATTTTGGAGGGGGTGTTTGTGTCAAGGAGCAGAAACAGCCTCACAGATCAGCAGGAAGATAATGAAGCCAATCAGGCACGGAGATGGCAATAAGATCACTGCCATCAAAAGTAAAAATCGTAAGTGGGACGATGTGTTGTGAAAACTGGTGTAAAGTGTAGCCCTTTTTCTCTGGTCTTTCAAAGTGTTTTTCAGCTAGAGTTTTTTTTTTTTTTTCCGTTAGGATTTCTAATTTCTTCCATCAATTCATTTTCTTCCAGGAGTCTATCCCATCTTATATCCTAAAGTGTCCAGTACAGCTCCAGTCCGAGATGTGTTGTGTTGTGTTTCCCGAACAAACCAGAGATGTTCGCTGTCATCACAGTTCATGATAACTGAGGCAGCTGACGACGTAAGGTGCGCACAGTGGCTTGTGGTTGCAGCCTCACATCCCGCGGGGCTAAAAATAGCAGCTTGTGTTTTCATTTCGTATCTCTTTGTCGTCCAAGTCCTGTTTTTAAATGTGGAGGAGGAGCCGGCACAGAAGCAGCAATACTACTTCTCCAAACCCCAAACACGAGGCCCAGGCCAAAACAGAGCAGTAAAGAAAAGGCAGCGCACTGATACGCAGTAACCAAATGAATGCAAACGGCATGTGTGGGCATGTTTATTTGTGTGTGCTCGCCGGGATGTGAGAATGTGCTTGCGGGAGCGTGACTGTGAAGTGTGGTGCCACTGTCTGTGTCCTCCAGTCGGTCGCCTTACCACAGCGTGGAAAAAGAGCAGCTCGTCCCTTGCTCCTCAAGACCCAAACAGAGCGTGTTTCCCTGACAACTGCAGGGCCGTGGTCAGTTTTCAGCAGGCTATGGCAAAGCCGCCATGACTCCTGATATGAGTGGAGGCAGCTTAAACGTAATGAGTGGTTGGGATGGATCAATACTCCATCCAGCGCAGTAGGGCGGCCGGTGTAACCTGGCTGGGGCCGATGCTGAGCTATTACAGATATGTCACACACAGGTCACGCTGGTTGATTTGCAATTAAAATCCATTATATCCCTTAGGGATGGAAGTCCCTTTTTCAAAGTAATGACCTGGACCAACAAAACCATTTATTGCCCTTTGTTGTAAGTCTCCAGTGTTCAGGTGGCAAGAAGACCTTGGCTGATGCTGGCGAGGGGTCAAGAAAGGAAATTCTCAAGAATTAGAATGGTTTGGGAAACTGAGACATATCCTTGCATGTTTGCTGCCGGAGAGTTAGATGAGAAGATTGTCTACTTCATTAAATACTAATAAGCTAAAGCCAGGAGCTGAAAGCTTAACTTCAAGACCAAATTCTGGGTCTGACCCGAGGCACAACTTTAAAAATTAAGAAAATTAACAAAATTAAGCCACAGTTGAAGTGCAGTTACTCAAAGGGCCACTGAGGCAGCCTCGAAAAGCAAGTCGATCTGCATAGACTCACAATTTAAAGGCCTAACTGCACAATGGAAATATGATGGTAAATAAAATGGTTTACAGTCTGAGCTGATGTTTCACTTCCTTCGGGGTGACTGTGGCTCAGGAGGTGGAGCAGGTTATCTACTAATCAAGAGGTCAGAGGTCAGAGAAACTTGGGCTTCAGTTTCTTGCCCAATGATAGGCATGCAGCCTGGAGCAGCCAGGTATGGAGCCGCCAACCTTTCCAAACCTTCCTGAGCTACAACCACCACCATCCCCAGTGTGAATGTTAAGCTAAAAGTTCTCATTGCACTTGCGTGAATGAGGCTTGTAGTAAGAAAGCGCTTTGAGCGGAAAAGTGCTACATTAGTACAAGTTCATAACTTCTGTACCAGAGGTGATTTTTAATATAACTCACCAATTGCAATGTTATTACCACTTAAACTTTGCATTTTTAAGGGTATAGTTGAGTGAGGGGTGGACAACTACTGGTTGCTAGCTAGCTGTCTGCTATGCTAGGCTTCTGCTAATCAAAGCACTGATCTATATAATGTGGCTTGCGAGTACTTAACAATTAACAATATCTAACTGTACTAAGAGCCCATTCAAGGAATCCGTGTTTCCCCTTTGTTGAGTGAAATTCCAGTATTTTATTCATATTTTACTTGGCAGTAATTAGCACTGAGTATGAGGGTGTGTTTTGCTGATCAAGCTTGTTAGTTAGTCAAACCTCTGACTCTGGGTCAAAGGTCTAATAGATCTAAAATATGAGTGTACAAGTCAGCATGTGACGTCACTGGGTCTATGTCCATCTTCTGCATACAGTCTAGAGTCATCTCTACAAGGCTTGTCTGGTCCATATTTTGTTGGGCACAGTTTTACACTACTGTACACAATCATAATGGATTTAATTATATTCTTATATAAGTGCAAATAAAAGCTTTGCCAGCTTGTTTAATTCTTTGCAGCCTGAAGTCTAGAACCCATGGACATCAGGAAATGCTGTCTTTCTTCGCTTGAGATGCTCTGCAGGGCCTTTACTCCAGCTGCCTTCGGCTGCTGCTTGTGTGTGAGTATCTCTGCTCTGAGTTTTGTATTTAATACCTGAAAAGCTGCTCTATTGGGCTGAGATCAGGCGAATGATTTGGCCATTCAAGGATATCTCATTTCTTTACTTTGACAAACTCTCAGGTTGCTTTTACAGTTTGCTTTGGGTCATTTTCGTTTGTACTGTGAAGCTCTATCCGATGGGTTTTGTAGCATTTGTCTGAATCTGAGCAGAGAGTGTAGCCCCGTACACTTCACAGTTAATCCTGCAGCTTCTGTCAGCGGTCACATCACCAATAAACATGAGTGTCCTGGTTCCCCTGCCAGCCATATGTTTCGACGTGGTATTCTTTGGATCATGAGCTTTTTCTCTAATTCTCAATACTTTTTTCTTCTTATTGTTGTAGTACACGTTAATCTTCTATCATCTAGATGTTTTCTGGCAAACTCTAATCCGGCCTTCCTTATCCTGAGTGTAACTGTTTGTACCTTAATAAATGTAAATTCTCTGTATTTCCATTCATGAAGGTGTTTCTTGATTGTAGTCCTCGATAACAATACTCCTACCTCCTTTAGAGTATTCTTAATTTTGTTAGGTGCTATAAAGTTGTTTTTGTTAGCCATGGAAATAATTCTGCAATCATCCTCTGTGGTGTTGCTGAGCATTTATTCTTTATAACGGCATAAAACATTGCTGATTTAGCCGATCCTGGAAATGTGCTCTCTCTCTGAGAGGATTATTTTGGTGTTTCAGTGACGATGTCCTTCACTTGCACTGACGTCATTTGAGACTCATATTTAAAATTACGGTGAAAAGTTACGAAATACAAATTCAGCACTTCAGACATTATATCTGCTTCATTTATTATGAAATAACAAGTGAACATGCCTCACCTGGCCATGAATCCACTCGTCAGTCAATTGTAAATCTAATTTTGAGCCACTGAAAATGAGGGACTGTGTATAAAACCAAAACTGCTGAACTGTTATTGCAACATTTTCGTTAAACCCTTTGAATTAAGGCTAAATGTCTGCACTTCTATCACCTCTGGGATGTTTAATTTAAAATCAACTGTGGAGGTGTGCACAGGGAAAACTACAAAAACTGTGCCTTTGCAGATATTATCCTATAATGATATTTGTGTATATATATCAGCAAAAAACAGGTTAAATGCAATTCAAAATGAATGATCCACTATAATTATTATACATTTGTGCTCATTTTCATTTTAAAAGGCACCACTAAGACTTCCAGATCCTGTCAGCACTTAATGCTTCACTGATATGTGTGCTTCACAGACGCACACATCTTTCTTGCTGCATCTACAAGAGTGAAATACGATAGTTTCCCCGCTGTTATATATGAAAGTATTGACAGAGATAACTGAGAAAAATGCCCAGGGAGAGCAGGAGACGGAGCATTTTGTGTGGGAGGAAGTTATGGAGATACATTATGGCAAGAACAAAAAGGGAAAAGAAGAGAAAGTGAAAAGAAAGGAACAAGAAAAAAATCATGCTGAATCTTCTGTCATGCTTAAATCCATCTGTCATCTATTGACACACCGGGACAGATGCTCTCTCAATGCAATACTCTCAGAAACAGACACACACACCACGAAGCAAACAAATCATTACACCAGCCCAGTTTCACTGGAAAAATGATACAAATCTTGCCTCTCTCCAGCATTAAAAAAGATTTTTTTTTTTAATGTCTCTGTATGTTGTTGAAATGAGGTCACAAGTCGCCTGCTAGAACGCCACTGCTGTTCTTATAAAATAATCTGAACTGATGAGAAATTGCCGAGCTACATCAGCGCGGAGGCGTACTGACTCACTCTATTCTGCAGCTTATTCATCACAAATTTTATAGGACAATATAAAACCTCATTTGGTCACTCCGGCTTCAACGGTGTCCATTAAACTCTGTGCATACTTTCTAATTGACCAAAACAAATTCCCACTCTCTCCCTCCCCTCTCTCCTTTGTTCGTCTCTTATTCCCCGGCTGTATTCCAACAGGGAAGTGTGCTTTTATTTAATTTGCTGTGTTCAGCAAGTAAAATTCAATCAGGATTCTTTGTGCTGGCTCAACTCACCGCTCATTACATCCAACTGCCCCTGACCCACGTTACATTTCTGCGGTCGCGGGGTTAAACGCAGATGAGGGCAGTGACTCAAAAATGCCCCGTGTCTCTTGCTGCGAATAGAGGATGAAGCACCAGAGGAAGCAAGAACGAGCGGGACAAAGCACAGCAGGCCTTGCAGGTGTTGTTCCTTAGCGAATGAGTAACCGTAAATATGTCAGATGGAAATGTTGTGGCAGCACTCAGCTAATGGACTCTCCGCTGGTATACCTTCGACAAAGAGCCTGCACCACCACTCTGACATTAGCATGAAATGTTCAACCAAAGACAATCAAATGAGGGGGAAAACCCCTCGAATGTGACTCAACCTGTGAGCTCACTTGAACTCATGAGATGCACCTCGTCTCCTGCTCCTGCAAGCTTATTCGTTAGTGGGGGTTCAAAGCACTTTAGCTGAAAAAAGGAAACTCAGTGCCTTCCCAGCAGGAATCTGTAGCATAAGCACTCTGCAGAACTCTTAACACCTTCCAGTAAAATGTTAAATCTAGTAGGGGAGCTGTGTATAACCCTGACAAGATGATTGCTCTGCCCCTCAGCCTGCCTGTCAGATGTTTCCTGTGTTAACGCCGCGGATTTGTGAGCGCACAGAAAACCAGCACTTTGGGAGGTCTCTCTTTTTCGTTGTGCTTTTGTTGTCTCCTGCTTGGCCTGATCTCATTTACTCAGTGGCACTTTCGCCGGCGGTAGATAACCGCAGCTGTTCTTGGGAGACCTATCTGTGACACCGATGGGGAGGGAAGGAGAGAAACGGTCAGCAGCAGGAGCAAATCGACGGCTTTGCTGTGGTGACCTTGGAGATTTCTGCCTATCCAATGAGGTCACAGTGGACAGGAGTCAAACACACGCCTCACGTCAGCAGAGACTTGCAGTGGGACGCGCTGTTTCAAGCACCGCACACACGCGTACGAAGAGAGGGAAGCACTATATTCAGCAACTTAATGGGCTGGGAAAAATGATAAAAAGGACTTTAACAAGGGGATCATTTGTCTCGAGGGGTAGAGGCACATTTTTAAGTCGATATTAAAGCAGTTCTCACATGCTCATGTGTAGATTGGAAGGATTTCAGCTGCTGTAACAGATCCTCATCTCCACATTTGGCCACTAAGAGGGAAAGGAAAGCGGAGAGCTGATGTCTTTCCCGTAAAGAGACAATTTAATGCGATTTCACTCTAAGTGTCAAGGGCCAAAATCTGCACTTCTCATTCCATGTAAAAAAAAAAAAAGCTAAAACAATGCTTAACACGTCTGATTCACACAAGGTAAGCGGAATAATAACACAAAGAGGATTTAAAAAGATTATCACCTAGACTGATTCAGACAGTTGAAGTCTCACAAAAATACATTTTTTACACAAAATCAGGGCTGTAGAGTTCGTCACCCATCACTTAGTTTAGCGCTGCATGATAAGCGCTTCTGTGTTTTCTTGATCTCTACTCTCATCTCTTCTTGTTCCTGTTATGCTACTGGACAGAGGCCGCCCTGCCCCTGTTTAGAGGAGGCTGGAGAAGCAGGTGAAGCAGGTCTCCCACATCCTTGGTTCTGTTTTTTTTTTTGTTCTTATTTTTTACTGCTTTTGAGAACAGAGGCTCAGAGGTCTGTGTGGTTTTGAAGCCTCTGTGTGTTCCCCTCCTCCTTGGATGTGACTGTTTAAGAAAGGACCTGTAAGGCGGGTTGGTGAAAAAAGTTATAGGATCTAATAATACTTTCAGTATGGCCGCATGAGGACTGTTTCAAGAACCACCGATTCTTGTCAGGAAGTAAAGAAAACCAAAAATCTGCTCCAAAAAAGTGACTGCAAAGCCTCAGCATTCACTGTGCTTTTTCCTCTTGCTATGATCCTGCGACCAGATGTGCCTCCAACTAATGAGGGGTGGCATCTGACCTGTGGTTGGGAATAAAAGGGCAGTCTGCTCTATTTTTAAAAAGGGAGTTTTAACCAGGTGCTGTGGCCATGCCTGAAGCACAATGCTGCAGAATCAACACAACCATCAGCAGCACCACTGCTGTATGTTAGAAGTCTGCAGAAGACATGTTATTAATCACACACAACAATATGCAAGTTTGCATATTGTCTTCATAAACGGACTGAGAGACACAGAGAGAGAGAGTTTAAAAACGTCAAAGTGAAGCTCTTAGGCTTTAAGTCAGCCAGGTCTCCATAGCAACTAGTAGACTAGGGACATCTGATAGTGAAAGAGGAATAAATAAAATTGGTGTTTTTGCCTTTGAGGGATGTGAACAGACGGGCACTTGTAAGATTAAGCGGAGATTAAATAAATGAGATGCGGGTTCAATCAGAGAATGGATTGAACCCCCCCTCCTCCCCCTCCTCTCTAAGCTTGTATAAATCCTCCTCTGATAAAGTTCCCGAGACAGAGACGTGATACCTGACTGGAGCTTGATGGAAAAGAGGAGATCGGCGGGACGTCCAAAATCTTCATCTCGTACATGTTCCCGTTCAGTATGACGGAGGGTCTGTACACATATCTGGTCCTGGTCGGCGTGTACACCTCCGAGAAGTCGTTATAGATGAACTGGCGGATTATAGAAGTTTTCCCCACTCCGGGAGCACCGATCACTGCGATACTCAGCGTCTCCACCATTCCTGGAGCCCGAGTTCAGCACCATGGACAGCGGCGGCAACAACGGCAGATGTGGTAGTCCAGAAACACAGCTGGCCGCCGCTTTTCTTTTCTTTTCTTTTTTTAAAATCTTTCTTTTGTCTTTTTTATTTTTTTCTTGCTGTTTCTCTGTTGGAATTCAACCCACCCGCCGCCGCTGCCCCTTTAACCAGCACCCACTAAATCACCTTAACTGGCTTCAGCTGCGTTCAACAGAACAGTCGGTGGGAGAATAGAGCACCCACCCGTCGAGCAGAGCGGGGAAACTTTTATCTCCAAGACACGCAGATGGTCAAAAATACAGCTCAGCCACCAATGGATGGGCTCTTCGCCGCCTCTGCGAGCCAACGCAAGGAGAGAAAGTCTTGGTTTTCAGGGGACACCCCCAGGCAACCTCGTCCCCGGAGAGGAAACATAAAAGTCCGCCCTTGCCGCCTCCACATGGACATAATCCTGCCAAGGCTGGGCTCCGATAACCTTGTCCAAACGCACAGGAGCTCTCAGTGCCTTCGTTGATTATCTCCTTCGCACCTCTCAGTCATCCCCAGCGATGCACCACCGCGCTCCTCCATCACAATGAGGACGGGCGCGCAGCCGTTCGTCTCATAAGCTTTCCACGTGTTCCCGGATTGTATGCAATCCCCATAATCGTCTGGTTTTCAATAACGCAACGATCGATTTAAGACAGGAGAGGCAGCTCGCACAGCAAACAGCGGCTCGTATTCTGTAAAGGCATCTGGAGTCTTAAGGAGCGCTGCGTGTCTGCCGTTGGAAAGACAGGAGCTCTCCACCTCCCTCCCGCTCCCTCTCCCCCTCTCTCTCTCTCCATCATCATTTGCAATATCCACTGCCCCGCTCGTCCAATAGGATCATGTAGTGCACAAGGCGTGTGAAAGCTTTGATCTCCCATACGCCGCAAACAAATAGCGGTGGAAGAGGCCACACACTATACATCATCTCCGCGCCAGGGTCACGGAGAGGCGGCGCAGGACTGACCACCATACCTGTGAGGTGACTTATGACCGGGCAGGGTCCCCGGGCACGGGAGGCGGGATGTGTCCCATCAATCACTGCAGGCTGACAGCAGAGCACCACAGACAAAGCTGAGGAATAAACGCAATTCAATTTATGGTTCCTCAGAATAACTGAGACGAGCTTCAGAGAAGTGTGAGACTGATTTTGTGAAAGGTTTGCATGTTTTAGCTCACACCTCTGCAGATTAGTTCTTATTATTAACAAGAACAGCGTTTTAGATCCAGTTTTCCAGGATGAACCCAGGCCTACTGTTGATGGTTTTCTTTTACTTACACATGCCTGAATGCAAATCAGTTGGAGCAAAATTTCCATTGCTTAACTGGTGAAATGTGTGAAGGTACTTTTTATCAATTTAAAGTTTAAAAATAAGTTTAAACCTTGCTTTATCTAAAACCTTTGTGCTTGTGTTGGAGAGATAAAAGCTGAAGCTGAAGTAGGAATTGCACCACAGGACAGCATAGTGAGTCAGTAACCGTTTTTTTTTTTTTCAACAAGTCACGTCCTAATAAAACATAAACACATGGAAAATAGGCGAAGGCTCTTGATGAAATGGGAGTAGTTAAAAAGAAATATCAAAAGTTGAAAGAACAGGAGCTTTTTCTGCATATTCACTGGTAAAACACTGCCCCCCGGTTGTGAGTGTTTTAGTGAAAATTTGGAGAGGGTAATTACAAAAAGAACCTTTAAAAATAACAAAGCAAGTGTCACGCTGAAGTTGGGTAAATATCAGCCAAGGAGATGTTTGACAACTCGGCCGCCTAAAATAAAATATGTAGAAAGCATTTTAAGTGACTTTAATGAAAATAAAATAAAAGCATTATTTATCCTGAAAGTTGGAAATTGAGTGTGTTACAGCAGCTAAAATATGAAAAACAACTTGGCTGAATAAAATAAATATATCACAGAACAAATGTCTTTAGAAATGACGCCAAGGAAGAACGTTTTTTAAACAGAATATTTCAAAGAAACAAGCTCAATAAATACAGTTTTAAATGTGTTACAAGGAGGAGATTAAAGCCAAAATAAATGACAGTATGTTGTTATGAGGTGGTAAAGACATTTTTGTGTTTCCAAACATGTTTTATCAGAAAATAGATTATCAAACGTCACAAATAAGGAATATAGACGTGCTGCCACCGAGTGATAAATGCCAAATCTGTAAAATGTCAAGATAAAGAGTAAGCTGAATGTCTGAGCTTACTCTCAGAACACGTAACGGAGCTGATGATGGGTGGCTGTAGATCAGATGGTGGAACAGATCGCTGGCTACTCCATACCAAATATCCTTAGGAAGGATACTAACCCAAGTTGCTGTCTGCTGTATGAATGTCTGTGAATGTTAGATAGAAAGGACTTATACGGATGGGTGTGAATGAGAAGTTTCATGAAGCACTGAGTGCTCAGAGTAGAAAAGCGCTATATAAGACCCAACTGCCACATGGTTTTGGAAAATGTAGCAAGTTCTAAGAAGCAGGGCATAAATTTTATACCTTTAACTGTATCTTCATCTGTTTCAATCTTCTTACTGACAGACGTAACCCACAGGCTTCCATATGCCAAAGTAGTAGCTAAACCATAAAGTGAATGGAGGCTTATTTTATTATTTAGTTATCGGTGTTAGTGTTCTATTAAATAATGGAAATGTTCCTTTTCCACCATTTCAACCATTTTCTGGTTGTGACAGTTGTGACATTGTTTTTACTTCAGGATAAAGACCTTAATTTCTTACAGTTTAATCCCAGTCAGTCCATGCTGGGAAGTTGCTTTGATTTTCCACAGCAACATTTCTTTATAAAAAATAAAGACCTGCTGCTTTAATTGTACTTCTTTTTCTCTTAAGAAAGCTCAGAAATTAAATGCGTATTTAAACTTCTTTACAACCAAACTAAGGTGAACCATTTAGAGCAAATAGCTTCACTGAAACTGAGTCCATGATGTTAAAATGAGTGACACTCCTGCCACTGACCATAAATAGTGGAAGTGATCTCGACAGTTTTGGAACTGGATACATTTAAAAAAGAAAGAAAGAACTGAGTTTAAAAGAAGGGCTTCAGCTCCTTGATTTCTCCTCCCAACACTTCAGTAAATCTATTTAAGAGATAAAAATACTGTGATTACTTCCCTGCTAGTCACACAAATTCCATTTGTGGTTTGGTAGTTAATGATTGTGCTCTCATACAGAGGAGACATTTACTAAAAGACAGTAAAGTAACGCCCGCTTTTGGAGTCACTCACGTTAGAGGATCAATATTATGGATCATTCATTACAGCAGAAGAAGAAAGTCTGACACTGGCCACAGCTTCACTTTGCTCTGGTCAGTGGTTTCTGTTGACCTTTATGATTCACGTAGTCAGAGATCCGAGCTGAGAAGTGCTTGTGACCACCGTTGGATCATGCAGGAGAAATCTTGGTTAAGCTTTCAAAAGCAGGTTGGACTTTCAGAAAAAGGAGGGTTCACTCTGTGATGGATAAACCTCAGACTTCACTCCTGGATCGAGGCTGAGCACAACTGAGTCTGTTGACTTCTGCGTGCAAAGCTGCGGACGCCGTTCGGTCAATAACACCAGAGCAGAGCTGTGGCGCCCAGAGAGAAAAGCGCCGAATGCCGCAAAGGTCATCAACGATTATGGCGTGTGTGTGAAAACGGTGCACATTGATTTCCAGGTCCTGGAGGGCGGGAGGAAGGCAAATAAAACTGAGATAATGTTTCACATGCTTTAAGACTGGGACTTCAGCATCAACAGGAAAGGGGAAAAAAAATCTACATTTTTAAAAATGAATCTGTGAAAATGTACAACTAATTAAAAAAAAAAAAACCCAACCACACACACGTGAATTAATCAAGACTTTTAATAGTTCTTCAAATGATGTACACACAATGAAAAAACAAACATCTGATTAAACATCTGATTTTTTTTTGTACAGCATGTCATATGTATCAGCTGCATCACACACAAAGACACACACTCAGAATACACAGCCTCCGTGCCGATCCTGTAGCGCCGGTAGAGTCGGTGTAACAGCTCACTAAAAGGAATCCAATTAATCAGCGGAGCCTGCAGCTCAAACAGAGACGCCGCATGTTGATCCAGCTTTGTTTTAGCGAACGCTGCCTGCTACCTACATGTGTGCTTGTGACTCAGAAGTGTTACAAACTATGGCATCAGTTGTTTTGCTCTTATTTTCCACCTGAGCCTTCATGTCAGGTAAGGCGTGGACCTCGAGAGAGCTGCAGCGTGGATACACGGAGAGCAAAGTGGCAGAGAGCCCGGGGTGGCCGGTGCTGCTGACGCAGAGAGCGCCGGCACTTATAAAACTCTCGCCACCTGAGCCTCTCTCCCAGTTTGCAGCATGTGCGCTAAACGAGACTACGAACACAAATTAAACCATGGAATGACAGAGTAAGAGTGCAGTCCGAGGACAACTGCTGCTAGTCTATAAACTGTCGGGATATTGATGTAAAAATTAAACACGCAATAACACACAGTTTCCATGCACACGGAAAAACAGACATTCTGCTTTCGGGGACAGACGACGATCCCCCTGATAACCAGATACTAAAAGAAAACTATAAAAGACAAAAACAATAGTGTAAATTTTTTTTTTTAATGTAATTATGTGGCTCTATTAAGATCCACGCAGCCTTTTACCTCCTTCACAGAGAGAGAAGCTAAAAGGCAGTCAAAGCCTCTCGTTTCTGACACCGTAATTGAAATTAACCCCCAAATAAATATGGTGAAAGTGATGATTCACCTGCTGATCACAGGTGGTAAAAATAGACTCCAATTTGCTAAAGAGAGCGAGAGAGAGAGAGTGTAGCAGGGCTTGAAAATGATAAAAGAGCCTCATGCAGAGAAACATTCACAGCCGTCTGTCCCCCCCACCCCAAAAAACGAGTAAAGATTGTTTAAGGATGGCTCGGACAGGGGAGAACAGGGGACCTGAATTCAGATAATTATCTTGGGATGATTTCCTGAAACTAAAGCATGTGGCGTGAACAAAGATGGGGACAGGATAAGGGCAGCCAAGAGAGTGAAGCACATCTCTCTGCAGCATTGGAGGGGAAAAAAAGGAAGAAAGCAAGCAAGAAAGGAAGGGCCGATAGACCCATTAACCATCCTGATGAAATGGTCGGGTAACATGAGGACTGCAGTGTCCCGACCGAACGCAGCAGGAAGCGGCTCCCGGCGCTGCGTGAGGCTGTGATGTGGTTCGTGGGTCAGGCGAGAGAAAATGAGAGAGAGAGATGGCAGTCTGCGAGGGCTGCGGCTGGGCGGATGCATGGGCTTGTTTGTTCAGTTCTTCAGCACCGCCTCGTAGCTCTGGAACACCCACTGGGAAACCTCTGGAGCTCTGCACTTCAGAGAGACCTGAGGGAGACAAGTTAGGGTGAGCATGATTTGATTTATAAATCAGTCTGTTGGCAGGCAGCGCTTTGACAGGCGCATGAACAAATAGCAGGTTTTTAAAAGGCCTGCTGCGGGTTATATAAAGCACCTCAGAAAAGGCGATAACTTATTGTTTGATCTTAAATCTTTGCTGCTCAGCTGATATCTTCATCGGGCAACTTCACATAACATTTCTCCAGATTCCTGGATTTATGGTAAATAAATGACCTCATCTTTTATATTTATAGAAGATTAAATTCCTAATTTTCCTGATGAGAAGGAGAAAGGCTTCAGATGAGACCCACCCCTACCCCAACATACATTCAGTCTTATAAAGCACAGACAGACGTACACACAGAAATATAGATACATATACACTCAGGAGAAAACAGAGAAAGCTTCTTCTCTCTTTGATGTCAGTCTCAGCTGGGAGTAGGTTTAGGATTAGATGGAGCTTCACAAAGTGCCCCCCCACCCTCCACCCCATCTTACTGCAATCACTCTGCAGATGTCACTTCCTCAGATCCAGAAATACACTATTTACAGGCAACATAAGGCAGCTGCAGGACAGACACACACACAAAGAAAAAAAGGGTAATAATTGCGAAAGAAGGTGATTCTGAATATTTTAAAGTGTTTCGCTAATTAATTGCTGCGCAGTGAAAACCAGCTGCGCTTTCTCCTAAGACGAGTGGAACCCTTAATAACCCCCACGTCTCTGCGTAGAGGCATAGTGAAGAGAACAACCTGCATTCTTCTTGCCCTGACGGCGCTCGCAAATCATCAGAGTGCAAGCCTTTTTGCTTTAATCACTGTCATTTCTTAGAATCACATTTGTTCCGCTAGAGTGGAGCTGGAATAGTTTGAAGGTCACACGGCGAGCACGCCTACGATAAGCGCCGACCTCAGGTGACTCTGGTTTCCAGCGACAAATACTAAACGGCACTCGAAGATAAGTAATTAAATCCCGGAGTGTCATGTCCAGATTAGTCCTGCATTTTAAAATTTTGCTTTTAAATCTGTATTTGAATATGTGTAATGGATCTGTGTGCTTTATTCAAAAGGACGGGATGACCCGAGCTTCTCTAACTTTTTATCATTTCAACGTTTTGTTTTTTCTTTGGTGCTTGACTCAATATCACCAACACTACACACCAAACACTTTGACACTTGGCGGCATTATTATAATTAAAATGATCAGTAATGAATTTGATGAGTGACTGATGGGAATTTCACACCAGGCCCCTTCTATGACTCTGAATATTAATATCAAAGGCAGGTGATGAAGTGTGGCATGCTTGCTGCAGTCGGCTGAAGCAGTAACAGTGCACAGCTCCTTCAGTGCTGCACTGGTATACTCAAGGCTCTTTATTAATGCATGCTGCTGCTGGCAACATTTAGATGCTCCTATCAGGAAGATGTGAAGAAACGCAGAAGCTCCAGCCACTGTGAACAAGCCGCTGGTTAGAGAGCGACTGTGAGAAACTGCAGCGTTCGAGTCTGCAGCCAAGCGCTTGCTGCTAAAGTGTTTGTTTTATCAGACGAGGAAATGGAAGAAAAATACATCTTTGTGTCTATTATTGATGGACTGAGTGAGTGAGGCAGATTGCTCTTCAAGACAATCTTGGGCTTTACATAACGCTGTGCATAAATACCAGTAGGATGTGCTTTTTTTTGCAATAATTAACGAGTCTAAAAATGATGCAGGTCTGCTGTAAAACCTGCATAAAGGAGACTTGTACCCAGTACACCGTGATGAAGCACAGCAGCACCGCAATAAGGCAAAGCAAAGACAGACTGATACAGTATGATAAAAACCCTGTCTTCATAAAGCACGTGGACTACTGAACTATTTAAAAGAACCAAGACTGCTTTAATGTTAGATATATTGTTGGCAACAGTTGTTAAAAGAACAACAACATTCAACAAAAGGCTGGAAACATTTGTCAGAGTTCCTGGTCCACATTTACATGGCAGCATCACACAGCTGCTGCAGTTCCGTGACACAAATCTCCGATCCCATGACATCCCAAAGCTGCTCTACTGCACTGAGATCTGGTGACTCTGGAGGCCGTTTGAAAATAACGCTCAGTTGGTACCTGACGTGTCCCAGGAAACTATCCTCCACATCAATGCACCAGCAGCAGCCTGAACTGTGGATCCACACTTTCATTTTGTTTCTACCAAATTCTGACTCCTACCATCTGAATGTTGCAGCAGAAATTGAGACTCAAACTAGGCAACATTTTTCCTCAATCAGTTATTGTGGAATTTTTCAGGAGCCTGTGCAAACTCGCTCAGTTTCCTGTTCTTAGCTAACAGGAGTGACACATGCTGCGCTCTTCTGCTACTATAATCCATTGTAGGTTCAGAGATGCTCTTCTGCATACCTTGGTTGTAGCGAGTGGATATTTGAATTACTTTTGCCTTCTCATCAGCTCCAAACAGTCTGGCAATTCTCCTCTGACATCAACAAGGTATTTCTGCCCAGAGAACTGTTGCTAACTGAATATTTTTCAGCCAAGTCTCAGAGATGCTTGTGTGGGAAAATCCCAGCAGATCAGCAGTATCTGAAATATTCAAACCAGCCTGTCTGGCACTAACAACCATACCACATTCAGATCATCTTTCTTCCCCATTCCGATGCTCAGTTTGAACTTCAGAAGGTCGTCTTCACCACATCTACACCTCTAAATGCATCGAGTTGCTGCCATGTGATCGGCTGATTAGATATTTGCATTAATGAACAGTTGAACAGGTGTACCTAATGAAATGGCCAGCAAGTGTAAGAATCCGATTTTCACATGGAACACTAATCAAACTGTGCTATATCCGCTTCAATCAAAGGCAGCGACTCCCAAAACCAGTGGGCCCCAGAATGTCATTTACATTAAAGTAAAACTGTTGTTGTGTTGCAATTAAGTTTGAAATTCTTATGAAACATTCACGTCTAAATACTTAGATCCAAAAGAGCTGAAAAACAAAACAACCAGACTTTAAACTCTAGGTTGTTACACAGGGGTTTTGCTCAAAGGTTCAAAGATTAACCGATTTCAAATTGAGGTGTGGAAATTCTTACGTCTGCAAATGTCATCCATCCTCCATAGATGGATTTTTATCAAAAAGCTGTAAGAGGAGGTCTGTGAGTGAGACCAGAAGGCACGCAGGCAGACCCAGACAGAACAGCAGCAGATTGGATATTTGCATAAGTGTGAATAAAACGGAGGAAAAAGGCGAGAAAACAGCAGCCGGGTTCGCTTTTGATATCAACAAGAATGATCAGATACAACACAGCACACAGGCCAGAATCAGCAGGTAAGGTTACAGCATGGTGGAAACCATTCACGAGCTCAAAGAAAACAAATTAGGAAAAAAAAAAAAAAAATGCACAGAAAGACAAACACTGTCTGAGGATTTTTGTGTTTCCCCAAGATGTACCCATTTAATCTACATCAGTGTGCTGGTAGAAGGTTTGTGTGGGAAAAGGCCGGAGATGAAAAATAAAAACCCAAACCAGACTGCACTGAGGGTTCAGTGAGGCATGGAGATGGGAATGTCTGAGGCCGTTTTTCTAACAGTGGAGTCGGTGAGCTGAGTATTTATTGATAAATTCACAGTCTGAAACAAGTAAAACTAAAATATTCAAAGCAAAAGCAAAAGCAGACCAGCAGCCTGTGCCCCATTGATGCTCTGATGTAGATCAACTGAACGCATGTCCAGATGTGCCCAGCAGTTCTTTATATTGGCAAAATAAAGTAATGAAACTGTAGCTCATCTTTGAAATGTACATCTACTTTGGTTATTTTTCAATTAAAAAACAAACTTTCTTTTGTGAATACGATGTTTGATAAGTGTGCTCGTGCTACCAACTATAACAAAAGCTGCAACTTGTTCTTAGATATAGATATATATAGTTGGATATATTAAAACCTCTTGGAATTAAATTAAAAAAATAAGAATCATGTTTGTTCTGGGTCAACAAAAACAAATAATTTGATTTGACATGCAATATTCATTTAAAATCTCCAAAATAATACAGCAGTCTTTTGCATTGATTTATAATGCTACCCACAATGATATCAAAGTGACATACACAAACCCTTCCATTAGAGATTTTGCAATTCTGATTAGAGATTTTTAAGAAAGCAATTCATCCACGTTCGTGTTTAGAAATTGCTCATGTGTTTTGTTTTCAGCCGACTTCTCTTTTTACCAAAACCCTCAGATTTACCAGCTAAAGTGGTGGGTAGAAGAAAAAATAAATAAATAAATAAATCAGCCCACAACACTGGTCACATTGTTGCCATGGGGACAGGACATGGCAGACGAGAAGACCATGCGTGATGTCAAAAAGATGAGCAGCATCCCTATTCGCCACTGTAAATACGGTAAAGTGTACATGAGCCTAACTGAGTGAGTCGAATGACAACGTCAGCTTGGTGTCGGAGGAGAAACACGCAGGTACAAACCTGTTTGGGACCTCAGTTCAGTTTTGAACTTGCACTGCCAACAAACACGGATCTAAATGCAGGAAGTGGACCGATCTACAACACAGAGCAGCCAAACGTATGAGACGCCACCGAGTGATGGAAAAACAGAAACAAGATGCAGCATGCAAAGATGCTGGTCATCATATAAAAGCCACCTCACATTATCAAAAATGGCTATAATTAGGCCACCATTACTGGTAACAGTGAGTGGAAATCTGAGTGAATGGGTGAGGGGGCGAGACACACTGTGCCAGCGAAAATGAAGCACGAGCTCTCAGATTTGTCTGATTCCCAGGCTAATGAAATCTGGGAGCTACAGACAATTTCCTAAATCCACAGCTGCCATAATGGCAAGATCGCAAAATACATTCTGAAAACAATTTGACAACACACAATAGACTGTGATGTTGCTCATATAAAGAATTAACACCTTAATGTGCTACCCTCGGCTCAAATGCTACATTTACAATGCCGCCAATTTGCAGGTAGATTTGCTTCAGTGCTCATAATCATTCCTAGGCTTGTGTAGGACACTTCACTACATCACCGCACCGCTAAAAAACACAAAAGATGAGATCATCTCAGCTCCAGTTTGTTAAGCATCAAGCCTATCATGTAGTGTCAGCCACCAGTTTGTAGCTCCAAATTGCTGATGAGCGTCCCAAATGACTTGCAGCTGGTTGCTTCCTTGCAGCTGGTTGCTTCCTTGCTCTTTGCTAGCACACAGCATAGGAAGCTTTACAGGAGGTTTCAGCTGATTTTCAAATTACTGGTCTGCAACCTTACTTTTTCATTCTACTCTCACTCTAGTGAAAAAAAATCAACTTACATCTACCAACTGGTCACAAACATGACTCCAAAGCCAAGTATACCAGCTTAATGGATGTTAAGTTGCTAATAATGTAGGCCAATAATTCTTTATATCACCAATCAGTGATCGTCTTAGCACTGTTCCCCTGTGCAAAAAATACTGTTCCACACACACGCCTTCCAGTATTTACTCACTTTTCCTTTGTTAGTGAAGCATAGAATCAAACCCAGCAGGAAGCAGTATGGGATGTGGAATTGGGACACAGCATCATAGAAGAGCTGAAGCTAATCAACTTTTAAGATATGAGGAAAATAGGGCAGCTATGTTCAAGCCTTAAAAACTGCATGTGTAAGCAGCAGCAAAACTCAAGCATGTCACCATACGTATCTACTAATGTCAGTGAATTAGAACCGTTTCATGTCTCATCTTCAGACATGCAATAGAACCCAGAAAACAGTGTTACGGCTTTGCTTCTTCGGGTCTAAAAATAGCTGCCGACAAAAGGCTTTGGCAGCTTGGCTTTAATGTTCTGTGCCAAGAGAGCGCGGGGACCATGCAGCAGGCAGTCGCTCCGAGGGACGAACGTCAGGATACATACTGTGCGTGTGGTTTACTTTAAAGTCTGGTCCTATCGTTGCTGAATATCCGTTTGTTAAAAGCACTTACAGTCACACCGAGAAACCATGTGGAGTTCAGAGGGTACAAGGTGGAAAACAAACCCGTTCTGCTTTCACTGTTTCAGCCACATTTTGTCCTGCATCACATCAGGATGTGATCTGACCAAAGAGGCTTAACTGTGGTAGGTGTAAAACCACCTCAAAATTCGGAGACTTTAACGCGACTAACAAATTGCCTAGTCTAGACAGAAGAAAACAAAAAGACAGTTAATGCCACCTTATAAATAAAACATGACCTGAAAGCAGACTGAGTGATGAGCACGGAGGAGAGTCACACCAAGGTCATCGTTCTAGGCGAGTTATACAGAATTTCTAAGCCAAATACAATCCATCAAGAGTGGAGACTGCAGCGAGCTGACAAAGCAAGACACATGCAACAACACAGCACACAAACAATTAGCCCTACATCTGCGCAACAACACATGTATGCGCACACAGATGAGTCACCACGGGTAAGTCATAGCCAGTGTTTTTCCACAGCACTCCACGCACATCAGAGAAGTTTTCCTTTATGTCTGACCGACACGAGCCGGTCAGTGTATTTTGCCCCAAACCAATCTTTTTCTGAACCCGGCCGAGCAGTTTTGTTGCCTAACCTTAATCAAACTTCAAGTGAAAAAAACAAAAGCATAAAAGTAAAAAAGCTGTCTGACAGCAAGCCCCGAAGGCAAACTTCTCCCACTACCACACATCCCCATCCAATCCCTGTCCCTCGTGCACATCGACTGCTCAGTACTTCACATTAATCCCCGTCACATCTCTGCTTGTTCAGATCTGATATTAATGTCATTTGTCTCCATCTGTGATGTGCAGTGCCGACTGTATTATTTAACTCCATCTTACTGATTTAATTTTCCAACCGGACTTTAATTTCTGCTAAAAGTGCAGATCGGAGGTTTCACTCTTTCCAGCATCATTTATGACTATGAGAATTCAGGATGTGGCTGATATACAAGTCTGTCTGATTCATCAGTTATGAATATTTTGAAACAACACCAATACTAAACATAACAAAATGTGAATTTTCAGTTATTATGGAGGGCATCAATTACAGCTGCCCAAAAGCGTTAATGTGAATAAATGTAATAATAGAGCTTGTTTAGAAGATGGGACATTTACAGCCCCATTAAATTTCAACCAAAGCTTAGAATATCTGGGGAATAGGACTATTTTTTTTTAGTCGAATTAGCTTTTATAATACTGCCTTACTGTGTATGAAACAAGCAGTTGTTTAAAATCTGTAAATGCTTCTTTTAAATGAACCAAAGCAAATCTGAAAAACATTAAATGAGAACAATTAAAAAACCTGGTAAAATGGGTCATTTAGCATACAATTTAAATTTTAAAATAAAATCTACATCGGTAAAAAAGTGCCCGTTAATTGGTGCATGTTATCCCACAGCAGGTTATAAAAAACCCCAAACATCTTCAGAAGAAAAATTTGCCCATGAATATGCTGCAGATGTGTTAATTTATTGTCAACATCAAAATACTGAAAGGAGCCATATTTTTGGTCATGAGCAAGCACAGGGAGCAGTACTCACTGTGTAGGTTGGGTTTCCTGCCTGCACCCTCATCTCAGCCAGCACCCAGATGCCATTGGTGAGCTTCATGGACTGGTACAGCATGTCCTGACTGTCCACTGTGCGCTTGGCTATGGTGAAGATGTTGCTACCCTGCAGTTTGTTGGAGGCTGCATCTGTAGAGGAAGCATAATGAAACACTGTCAAAATGCGGTTTTCATCTTGTTTAGCTTAGCGATTACTTGATATGGAGTTACTCATTGACTTCTGCCACCATCAGCAGCTAAAACCATTATTAAAACACACCAAATCATTACAAATTTCTTTTATTTCCATTTCTTAAAATTTCACTCCAGGCTGTCAGTGCAACAGAGACGCAGCCACTAATTTAAAATTTTCCCCTCAGCCATCGTCTCACTCTTGTGCCCAAGCAGGACATGAAATGCTTTCTCTTTGTTCATCAAGATGAAATTTAACCTTTGGGGGGAAAATCTCCATTAGGCCATCATTAGGAATTCTTCTCCAGTTCAGCTGCTCTCACACTTGTGTAAAACTAAATTATCACACGTAAATAGGGACTGCAGCTGATGAGTTCCCATCAAATACAATTTGCTTCATTACCGAGGATCTGATTCTGAGCTCTCGACTGCGCTGGCTACTGAAAGCTACTGAATGTGTCTGGATAGGGTTTGTTTTTTTGGTTTTTTTTAAGCAAGTGCACTCTCGATTCTCCAACCATCCTTCTTACCTGAGCTGAGATGACAGTCTTTGATCCGAAACTGGGCCTCATCGTCATTAGGAATGTCTTTCCATGTGGCAAGAAAAACTTGTCGCTCTGTGGAGAAAGAGATATAATTAGTGATGAGTCCATTGTCAGAGCACACAATCAAATGCACATCTGAAAGCATAGTCGATTTTGTCGTAAAGGAAAATGTGCATACTGCATTAAAGAGGGGGAAAAAAAAAAAAAAAAACTAAAAAAAAAAAAAAAAAGAAGTCGTCCAAGTAATGAGTGAGCAGCTTAGCACAAGACTTCCTGTTGTTGTTCAGGCTCTGGAGCATTAAATCTCAGCCTCTGGCTGCAGTCCTGCTGCTAGCCCCATCAGAAAGCTCCATGGGAAGAAATGCCAACACGTTTTCACAGAATAAATCAAATGACATCAAGAAACAAAACGTGAAAAAAAAAAAAAGGCCGAAAATATCACTGGTGTGCAATCGAGGAGTAGTAGCTGTGCAGCCCCGAGATGTGAATGAGTTCAGGCAGCTGGACAGTTGCATACATCTACGTCACTGACTGCTTCACATGCGCCGAACAGTCACCTTCACTCAAACACTGACGTACGTGTCTATCGCTGACGTCAGACGGGCTTTGGGCCTTTTTAAGTGAAGAGATTTTGCCAAGGAGCACTCACCCATCTTCCCGTCCTCTACAAACAGCATGCTGATGGGGTACTGGCAGCTGAAGTAGAATACGTCAATGTTGTTCTTAACAGCCACCTGCAAGAGTGATTACATCGAAAGAGATGGGGAGGGGAGGACGAGAGGAGGACAAACATGAAGCATTACATGAGTAATTACATTTCAAGTGCCCTCCAAGAATGGGCATTACTGCTTATGTGCACCGTTTACTAAATAACCAGCTAAAGTTGTTAAGATAACTTGCACTCTCAAGAACACAAATAGGAGGTATTAACATGGTGGAGCCCAACAGTCTGAGGCCACTGCTCCTATTAAGCATTTGATTCAAATTTAATCCTTAATGTTTCATTACAAAATGTTAATACCAGCTTAACAATTTTACTGAAAAGCTCAATCTCCAATTTTCAGAATAACCACGTATTGGTTTGCCTCCTTTTACTTTAATGACAGCAGCCCTGGAACCACTTGGAAATGGACACATTTGTTCAAAGCGGATAAACCATTTTATCCCAGCGTGATCTGACAATGTTACAAAGAGTGGTTTTTGATAGCACACAGGCTTGGCTTCGTCAGTGTTCAAGTCCCCACAAATGTTCAGGAGTTTACGTAACATGACCAAAGAGGGAGGTCCAGGACAGCGAGCGCTGCTTGGTCTTCAGATCGCTGTGGAAAACATCTAAGGTGGGCTGCAGCATTACAAATCCTTAACTACAAAGATGCAACCCACTTCGTTTTACTGTGGGTTTGATACACTATGGTGTTGTTTTCTCTCTTTAATTACACTCCTCTGTCACGGCCACAAATGTGGAAATGGTAAATAGCAAATAGTATTTTTTTTTCCTTTTTTTCCTAACCAAGTATTTTAAATTTTGTTTTTCTTACAGAGAAATGTTTTAAGCTGCAAAACATCTTCTGAGTCGACTACTAGACAGCCTTGTTTTGACACAAGTTTTCAAGCCTTTTATTCTTTATTCAGGAAATTCTGTATCAGTGCTGAAGTTGCTTTTCTACCTCTCAGTGAAAAAACTTGAAGTGTTGATCTTGTGCTCAGTTACGATGCGTCTCACCATGCTTTGGATGAAACTGATCCAGTTTCCGCACACTGTTTTAGAGTAGTGTAATGCACGACCCCCTCAGAAACATGACTTGACACAGAGAAATCCTCTCATCTCTCAGAATAACAAACTGACTTCTGACACTTTCACTTAGTTCTGAAGCCACATTTCTCACTATCACAATGCTACAAGTAACCAGTGTTCTGCCTGGAAACTTGAGGAGGAGCTTTTTTTTATAGCAACTAAGGAATATTTGCAAGTTTATGTACTGGATTAAACTTTTAATGAGCACATCACATCCACCTGAATATTTTCTAAAGCACCAAACTCTCACTACTGGCAGGTGGACATAAAAACACAGCAAAAAACCCCAAAAAACAAAACAAAATTACTGTGGACTTTTGGACTCCACTTTATAACATCATTACTAAAAGTCGTGTTCATAACTGGCCTCCCACCTTATCACCAAAGATTACTTAAAATCTAAATATAATCAAATTAACCATCTACAAACAGCCTTGAAATGTCATTTACAACAAATAAAGATGAAAATGAGAAAGATCAGAACAGAAGACAGTGTTAAAAACAAAATCTGAAAACTGTCCAAAACAACAACTACATATAAAAATAGAAAAGAATGTGTTGGCCACAGGCTTTAAACAAACAATTCATAGTCTATGCAAGGCAAAACTACAAGATACAGAAACACACTAGCGACTGTGGTAAAAAGCGAGCACATGAAGTAACAAGCGGCAGGCAGTGATACTGATCGGGCTGTTGAACAAAGAGGTGCTGAAAGAAGGAAAGCGAGTTCAAACAGAGCATGGCAGAAGAATGGCTCATGAATTATTCATTACAGGGCATCTTATTCCTGAGTGCAACACAGGACAGCACAAAAAAAAAAAAAAAAACAAAAAACACCAT
>VUQG01045038.1:11899-22484 GCA_015106755.1 Etia nguti | reverse complement strand
AAAAAAAAAAAAAAAAAAAAAAAAAAAAATAAAAAAAAAAAAAAAAAAAAAAAAAAAAAAAAAAAAAAAAAAAAAAAAAACTGTGGAAGGAGTCAAAGAGCACCAAAACAGCTGATCATTTCTTACAGCGTCTACATATTTATGACAACCTGAGCTTTACCTTCACAAAGGTGTTAACAGCCATGATTGCCATGTCTGGCTGGCTTTTGGCGTAGTTCATCAAGTAGAGGTAGACCAGCTTCTTCAGTTCCAGGTTATCTGTCTGCATGCAGTTCACAACATCTGGGAACAGAGCACTGAAAAAGAGAGGAGCTGTTATACGACTAATGACTCACAGTGAGAGCTCATGTATGCAATTCTACTCTACATTTGTAGACATGATTTTCACCGATATTTTCCCTGCAAACTCACCTGACATCCTTGCCCACCGTCATGGATGCAATGACCTTCTTTACAGCCTCCTTCTTCTTCTCTTTCTTATCACTATTTAGCTCTGCTTTGAGCTCAAAGATCTCCCCTGTACACAAGAGACAGAGATGGGATTAAAAACATGAAATGGTATAAATGTCCATGGCTACAAAAAAAAAAAAAAAATGCTGGGCGAGTTGATTGGTCAACACCAGTCCTGTTTGGGTCAGTGACCTGTGAAGCAAACTGGCTGAAATGCACTTCCATTTTACTCCACTACATTTATTTTAAAGCTTCAAGCACACCCTTTTTCTGATATGTGTAGATGTATAATAGAAAATATAAACTATTATTAAATTAACTGCATTATTTAGTAATAATTAAACTGTCCTTTTTGTGAACCAGTACAAGTGTGATTGATAGGCCTGGGAGCCCAGTGGGGGGAGGGGGCATCTTTTAGAAACATCTTAATTAGAAACATCTTATTGTGTAATCCAACTGGTATACAAATAGGATGAAAGGGCTTTGCCAACATTAAAATGCGCAAACTAGACAGTGGACACACTGGCTGACATTTTACAATTCTCTGTCAGAAAGCTTCATAAAATATAGAATGAGTGGCTGTCAGCTGTAAGCATAATGAACACGGTGCAAGAGCTTTTTCTCCCACAATAGAACAATGGAGTGGGTAGTAGAATAAACACCTAGACCTGTAGTTTTCCTCTAAATACTTCTGGGAGGTTGCCATTTCCTTGAAAGTTCTTTCCTTGAATTATCTAAAACTATAATTAGTCTAAAATGTAATGTTTTCATTGGAGAGTGAATGAGTTCATCAGCAAATGTTTAAAGAAGCACTTATGTTGCTGCTGTAAACCTTTTAGCAGTTTAGAGACAAAAATTCAGTTGCCAGTTTTTGTGTGTTTTCAGGTACGTTTAGCGAAACAAATTCATACAGTTCCCCTACAATTAGCATTGCACTGTAATCACATTACTGTAATAAACTCAACAGCCACATTACAGTTACAATAATGTCATTATCTGCATTATCTGTACGATGGGTGCACAAAGACATCAAACATGTCTTTTTCATCCTGCACATCTGTGCTACATTCAGCTGATTTCAGACATGTGCAGGGATGAGGAAACGCAGGACTTTGTGCAAACACAAAGCCAGTAAAGAACCCAGAGTGTTATTAAAGCAGAGTGTATACAGTGTGTGTCAAATATAACCACAAAAGGAGTGTCTTTGCCGATTTGCATTGAATTGTACACAATATATATATTTTTTTAAATTTGAGAATCATGTTTAATTTTATTTTTATTGCGGTCTAACTCAGCTGCCTAATTAGGGTACAAAACTACAGACTGCAAGCACACTGCAAATTTGGAGCTTAAATTTGAATCTGCAGACTTAAGTATTTCCCAGGCAAATTAATACTCAAAGTCTCTTTTGCATGTGAGCTCCACACTGCACACCACAGCATCAGGCAGATCCACAGGGGAAAGAAAACTGTAGGAAACTTGCTCTAATGTCTCAGGTAATCCTTAAAAACCAAGGAGTCTGGTACACTATCATTTACAAGCATCTGTTTATATTTCTTAAGCCCTGTGTGTGAGAACAAAGAGGGCTTCTAGGCTTTCCCAGAGCAACATTGTGTGAGAGGAGCGTCTGAAATACAAGGAGGCCTAGCAGTTATCTCACTGAGAGCTAATTCTCACTACATCTTATCTGATATACAAAAGCCAATGCTTTTTTTGGGAGCAACTTTGATACAAAGCAGTGAGATTACATCTTTAGGCACATTTTGTTTTGTTTGTTTTTTCCTTACATGTTTTTTTTTTTTTTATACTTTATTGATCCCCGTGGGGAAATTCCTCTCTGCATTTAACCCATTCACTCAGTGAAGCAGTGGGCAGCCATTGGGCGCCCGGGGAGCAGTGTGTAGGGACGGTACCTTGCTCAGGGGTACCTCAGGGTAGCCGAACCCCTGACCTTCTGATCACGGGGCCAACACTTTACCTACTGAGCTATCCCTGCCCCTATCTAGACATATGTCTAGGTAACATTCCTAGCTCTAACAGAATATGCAATGCTCTTGAAACAAGTAAATGTGCATGGCTTCACAGATTTAACGTTAGTAAATACATACCAAATCATTTTACTGGGAATCTACAAAACATCAGTTTTATCAGAGATTTAAAAAACCCCATCTATTAATTACTTTAACAACCTGGGAAAAGGTTAGGTCCCCTTTGGTAAAAATAATAATTTAGCACACCCTAGCTCACAATGACAATAAATCCACAAAGCACTCGCATAAATTTAATGTGTAGGTACCAACAACAGGACTCGGTGTTATAATTATAATCTCGCACTAAGGAGTTTACCATGTTAAATCTTCTAAAGAACAAAGTTTCAAACCTTTCTTGGTAGTGGTGAAGTACTTGGAGTCCGTCATCTTGGATCCAAATTGTCGATTCTCCTGCAAACGAATGAGAGGATGTGAAAGATGATAGCGAAATCTTTTCCTGACTGGAAACTTGGAGCATCATGAGAACAACAGGAAATACTAGAAATGCAAGCACAGGGAAATAAAAGGAATTCCTGTCTTCTCCTGAACAAATGGTAGGGATCTATCGGAAATCAAAACAACGGATTTTGTTAAGAAACCAGACACTAGTATCTCCTCGTTAAAAAAAAAGAATCATCTTGGTCAGCATGTATGGGGCCAACAATAACTCTTGTCAGCCAACATTAAATGTTTTCTTCTGGGTATCATTAGCTGTACTTCCTCGTCCCGTTGCCCTCAAGGAACTTTTTTTTTTTTTTTTTTTTAAAGGTTTAAGCTACAAATATGCCTGCTTGACAAATTCAGAGAAAAAGGTAAAATATTATTGTACTATTGGGAAAATAAAACCTGTGTTTCTTAATGAAATGTTGACATTTTTTGGCTTATGGACAGCTGGTCCTTTTAGGAGCTCTCCACAACAGATCATCTGCCTCCATCTCACCCTATCCCTAGTATCCTCCTGTCACACACTCCATCCATAAACCTCCTCTATAGTCTCTGTCTGTTCATCCTGCCTGGCAGCTTCATATTCAACATCCTTTCCCCAATACCTCCACACCATCTCAGCCTTCTCTCTAACTTTGACTCCAAGCCGCTCGACCTGAGCTGTCCCTCTGATGTACTCTTTTCTAGTCTTATCCATTCTGGTCAATCCAAATGAAAACCCATCTTTAATTCTGCTACCTTCAGCTTGGCCTCCTGTCTGTTTGTCAGTCCCACCATACACACTTCCTGTTGTACTTCTGTCACAAATCAGGCCTGACATCTCAACTACACCCATTCATACAAATGTGTAAAAATACTGCTGCAGTGAATAAACAAACCCATAAAGATTTCATTAATCCCACTTATATTCAGCTCAGTCAAATGGTACAACACAGAAAGAGAGAGAGATAGTCCCTTCACAATATTCCGCAAAATGACCCTTTAGGCTCTTTAACACACATTTACATGTTAGATTGACATGCAAACTTGTTATTAACGGCCCTGAAATACACATTACCTAGAGCACCGGGTTCCAGGTACCAGTCAACAGCCGACAACTCGCTAACTAGCCACAAGTTAACCAAAACCGAACCCAACTGTCGACGTAGTTAGCAATAGTTAGCCGATTACGATCCGTTTGTACGATAAACCACACTGCTACCGCGCTAAATTGACACCGAAACTCTTCTGTACTCTTACATAGCTTCTGATCTTACAACATAAGTATTTAACAAAAGCTGTCGTTAACTTATACCGCTAGCTAAAACACAAAGTTGAGAAAATGTTCGCTAGCTGGCTAGCATTACGCTAGAACAGCATTAGCATAGCTGGCTCGATGGTGTACGAAAGGAGGCACACGTAGATGAGTAGTTAACTTAAAGTCAGCTAAAATACTGCCGATAGTTGCGCATTTAAAAGTGCATTTCAATCCACTACTCACGCATAACTGATTTGCCCACTCCTGCATGTTTGCAGCAGTTAGAGTAGATGAATGAAGCTAATGCTAAAGGATAGCAGCCTGGTGCAGTGTGCCTGTCAGTGTCAGCTAGCGCCTGACCACTTCTCTGGCTAGCAAAGCTGAGACATGACCTTCTAAGTAGGGACTTAAGGAAGCCTTTGCCGGGATAGTTAAGCTCTTAATCTGTCGGGGTAATTAAGACCTTACACAACGAATTAGCGTACCTTCTGGCGTTAAAATTAAACTCGCCATACAGTGAATTCAGCAAGCACAAATCTTACCGTGACAAGCGTAGCAGTTACTGTGATGGCCTTCGTCCCCTCCTACTTGATTTACTTCCGTCTTTTAACAAAATAACAACAGGCAGGCAACGTCAGCTCTCATTCATACAGGGCTGATCATAATGAGACGAAGAAATTCAGGAACTCGTCAACGCTGTGCGCTTTTCTTTTCAGCTCCAAGCGGACTGCCTAACATGTACATAAAGAGTAGCTCACTAAATATTCACTGTAACCAAATAAATAATTCAGAAAGTTATCGTAAGAGCAAAGCAAATTTAAATAAAGCGATACTCAGCTGCCAGTTTATTAGGAAGCTGATACAGTCTAAAACATTGCCTAAATAAAATAAATAAAATCTATGGCCCTAAACCATTCAAACTGATAATATTATGCCAGTGTTTTGTGTATCAGTGTATACTGTACTGAAATAGCAAGTGTTTATGTGCATAAATGAGGCGTTAAATGAGGTTTACCAAATATTAATTTTTACAAAAAGATAGCACGTGTGGCACTTTGGTCCAAGGTTGCATGACAGCAAAAAGGTCCTGAGTTCAAACCCAGTCTCCAAATGGTCTGCATTCTCTCCCTGGGTGCCAAGGTCTAAAGACATGTCAGGTTAACTGGTGTCTTTCCATTTTGAACTTCACAAAGCAAAATCTGCAGGACGCATTGCCATATTTAGTCGTGTCTTACTTATGCAACAAATTATTTATTATGTGCAAAAACCTAGTGAGTAACACTGTGCACGAAGAATAACAGAAGCGCTTCTTTGCTTTTCTCTGGCATACGCTGTAGCACAGGAAATCCTGACCCAGTCACTGCTGTGCCAAAAGCTATACGTGGAAAAATTGACCAGAGCAACATCATAAACTTCAGAGCAAAAGATTTATTACAAGAACAACTTGACAGCATTTTCAAATTCAGAAAGAAAAAGTGAAACATTGCAGTATTGCTATTTCATACACACAAATTCCACAATGTCAAGCAATCTGTACATTTAACCAAAGTTTTAGTGAAAATGGCATCTGATCACAAACATTCGGATTTCGCTGATTGGGGATACGGAGGAATGAGCGTTTCATAAAATCCTGTGTAGGGCGAATTAGGACAATCAGTAGTTTCAAGATTGTCGAAGTCATGGCTCAGTTAGCCTGTACATTTAAAACACCAAACAAGTGTTCAAATAAGCCAAAACAAATGTAAAATGAAAAGAATTAGAGTACATGTTATAATGTGTTTATACACGCTAAACTGCCCACCGGCTACATATTGCGATCAACGTCGCTTTAACAATACTGATACATCATGAATCATTTGTAGCAGTGAGGAGTCAGCACATGATAAAATTACTGTATCTTTAAGAGATGGGACACCATATAAATAAGTTCACTTTACCTTCAAATCACTCTCATTTTTAACTGACAACATTTCCACTGATTCTGTCTGTCGTCTCGACCTTAGGAAAAAGATGTCACTTGAGCCCATGAAAGCTGATTTCATAAATAAATAAATTAGACCAGCACTACTTCCCTCTTTACTTCAAATCTGTACATATTCCCATACAGTATGTACACAAAGATATACACACTCTCCATTCCCAGGCCATGCTCTGTTAGTGTCCAGCAAAAACAATTTCATCAACATTTTCTTTTCTTTGCCTCCACAGTCTGCGGAAAACAATCATCAAATATTAAAATCAGTTTTTCCTTCATTCAAATCCAGAAGCTCTTGAGATTCTATGGTTTCTGCAGGCCACTAAACAGGATACCACTTTCCAACTTTACATCCTTTAACACATGCTAAATACCAAAAAAGCTATTAATGTAGGCTCTGTAGCTGGAGTCTGGCTTGTCATATTGATGACAACTGTGCAAGAGCTTCACAAAGTAGGCTCAGTATCCAGTTACAGTATCCATTATTCATGCACCCCTGCACACATGCAGACACTCGAGTTAAAGTCAATCAGTCTTCATCTATCAAACCTTACCATGTCATACCAGACCATTATTGGCTCTAATCAGCACCGGGACATTTCAGTATCATATCAAGACAACATTTTTTACCATTGAATAAAACATTTCTCTTTTTTTGCCATTAGATGTCACCATAAATTACGCCGTGTTATTGAAATCCATCTGTTAAATAGGTGATAAACAACCAAGGGAATTCAGAGGAAATACATCATATATATGTTTTTCATTATTTGCACATCCACCTCACCCACCATAACTTATAAATGAAACTGGTTGGTAATGCTTTTTTTTTCTCCTTCACATTCACACCCACACTGTCCAACTATTATAAACAGTTAAAGATGGCAATGTAGTGTTACCTAACAGATTTTAGTGATGTTGAGCTAAAAACATTCAAAAAAAAATTTAACCTGTGAAAAATTGTTTAAGGCAAAGGGAATTTTCAAGGCATTTTCAACACCAGTATTGCATAGCTAAGGCTGCACAGAACTGAATACAGTGAATACGTACATTGAACTGTATATTCCAAGCCAAGTCTTTACAAAATACCCACTCTCAGCATGTATTTACACATTCATTCTCCTTAGCATTTAATTCCAGAGTACAGTTTGGTCAGAGGAGGAACTCAATATTTCAAATTTCAGTGACAACTATATAAAGTAATATAACCTTCCCCCATGCTCCTCATATTTTTGTTGTACACTCAATGCATTTAAATTAAACTTTTTAAAATTTTACTGCATTAAAAATAATCTTAAAAACCGGTAAGACATTAAGCATTCAAACAAAAAGCATCTATCTTGTCTAGAACAGCTTATTATTATGAAAAGCTGACACTGTTAAATAATAACATGAAACAACTGTACAGAAATTGGTAGTGCGCATAATGTTCATAGAGCCAGAAATGGGTGTAAGTGTGATTATTGTAATGTGAGTATAGTGAGTCATATATGAATACCACTAATGTGGAGAGACTGAAAACATCACAGTCATCATGCCAGTATTTTCACTATAAGGCAAGCAGAAGGGCTATGGCAAACCACAAGAGGGAGCCAGTCTGCATGACTCAAGGACTAGTGTTTACATTGTTTCTAGACTTGCAGCTTTAAATCCCTGGCACTTTACCATGCCCCCTTAGTGAGGCACATGGCAGCACATATGCTCTCTCTTTCTATTTCTGTGTATCAACCGTGAGAATTTCACTAGTGACTTTTAAAAAAAATAGAAGATTAGCAAAAGCAGCCCCATGCACAATTTAAAATTAAAAATTACAGTAACATAAAGACCATTCCTTTGGTAATAAATAATTTGGCTTGAGTGCAAAAAAAGCAATGTGAAGCCCTGCAGTTATTCAGGGGAGAACCTAAATTGAGAAAAAGAAAGAGCGTTTGACATGCAGTGAAAACAGTCTGTCCGTAGCCCATTTTTATCTTGTTGGGGATTTTTTGTTTTTCTCTTTTTTTAAACACAGTAGTTAAAGTTCATGACAACAACCCCCTCCCATGTCATACCCACGGTTTCATTTTGTGCTACATCCAAGCTTCAGTGTCCACGCTGCCTGGCTGTGTAGGGTAGGAGCAGTCTTTGTTGCCCATGGCTGAGGAACGAGGATGAGGATGGATCATATCAGCGAAGGCCTGGTGCAGGCCCTTGCATGTGGCTTGGCGACTGGTAGGATGGGAACTCTGAGGAGACAGCGGTGGAGTGTGGCAGGGGGAAAGAGTGTTGTTCGCCTGCAGGTCTCTGTAGCTGACGGGGGTGGGTATGCGCGAGGGGCCGTTTTCGGGCCTGTTGTCAGTGCGAGGCCTGAACCGGGCCCCCAGTTTGTGCTTAGAGATTGGGTCAAGCCTGTTTGCTTTCTTTGGCCCTTTCTTAGTCTCCAGCATTTCTCCATCTGCGTCCCCGTTAGTCAAGGGCAAATTTGGTGGAGGGGACTCGGAGCGGGATTCACTCAAGCTGAAGCACATGGAAGAGTTTTCACTTGAGGAATCCTGGAAGGAGCAGTCCTCAGAGAGGGGAAGGGGCAGGGAGGATGGACAATCCTCAGGGGCTGGGAGGTCAACACTCCCATCACCATTTTCCATGTCATAAGGTAAGTCTGGCTGGTGATTTTCCAGTGGAACATCTCCTTCAGGCTGTGTGCTCCAGCCAAGAGGACCCTGTTGATCTATCATCCCCCCATCAGGAGGAGAACATCCATGTTCTCCATTCATATTCCCACATTGAAAAGCAGGTTGCGAGGAAATGTCATTCATTAAACTATCTGACTCTGTGTCTTGAAGTCCAGGCAAGGAAGAAGGGATTTCTCTCTCCTCCATGGAGCTGGAGATAGCTGGGAGCTTCTTGTGACCCCCTCCACACTCCCCCCAGTGTTGAGGCTCTTCTTGACCAAAGTTGTGTGGTCCCCCAAAATTGTGTCCAGAAAGTAAATTTAAGGGGTCCTCCAGTGGGAAGTGACGAGGGTTAGTTCTCTTAGATTCCCTGAGGTCAGGAAGAGTTCCCATCTTGGCCCCCACATTCAAGGAGGAGGTCGATGAGTTGGAAGAGGAATAGGCAGAATCAGTGACATTAGGATCAGTGAGTACTGCCGCCGGATGCATCCCAGCTCGCTGCAAGGTGATTCCACCAGGAGCTTTATTAGACACTGCTCTAGCCTGCTGTGTATTGGCAAGATACTCGGCCTCAAAGCTGAGATAAAGATCATGCTCCCTCTGGGGGTCTAGCGCAGGCAGCAATGGGAAGCCAAAGCCCAGCCCTTCCTCCTCAGGCTCCTGGCATTCCAGACCGGATGCGTTCTTATAGTGGCCTCTCCCAGCAGAGCGGGAGCCCTGTGAGGTCCGAGAGGAGCGGGCAGCATGATGATGAGAGTTGCGAGGAGATGAGTGTGGTGAACGTCGCCCCCCTGATGTCACAGGTGGCAACAATCTGCCTTTTCCTACAGAGGGTGAGCGAGGGGCAGGAGGTCTGGGAGTAGTTATGGTTTTCTTGCTGGGACTACTGCTATTGTTACTCTGGACCCCTTTAATTGGTGAGTTAGAGCATGAGGACGATTGCCTTTTGGAAAACCCAGCAGCCATTCTGGGAGAGGATGGGGGCAGTTGTTTGGCCCGAAGGTCTTCTCGTCTCTCTGAAGGTGGAGGCTGAGGATCTCTGTAGGAGAGAGCAGGTCCTGGGCTGGCATCACTGGACCGAGTACGGCTGGTTAACTTACTCTGGCTGTGGGATCGTGGACCGAGAAGCCTCCTTGCGCCCTCGTTCCCAAGAGAGCGGCCCCTTTCTGTTCGAGGCATCCGCGCTCCTTCAGATGAATCTTGAGGTGGGTTGGGTTTGAGAATCGGCGTGAGTGCAGAACGTTCCCGTGACTGGCTGCGTGCACGAGGGAGTGAGGGACGCAGGGCTGGGGTCTGATTTCCGGCTACAGGCCTCTCGATCATATGTTTCCCTTCTTTACGATTGACAAGCAGCACTACTTCTTCACCAGAGCGCCGTGAAGCACCTCCAAGAGACTGCCGACCCCCGCCTCCTCCTCCTCCTCCCTTAGAGGAGGCCGTAGAGGAGTCACTGTCACCAGACAGACGTCTTGTTAGTGGTGTAATCGTCTCCTTATTCCTGGAACATAAGCAAGAAACAGATTTATTTATATTTATAATACCTAACACATATTTGGGGTGGCTGTAGCTCAGGCGGTAGAGCAGGTCATCTGCTGATCGGAAGGTTGGTGGTTCGATTCCTGGCTTCCCCTGGTCTGCATGCCAAATATCCTTGGGCAAGATACTAACCCCAAAATTGCTCTCCGATGCATCCATCGGAGTATGAATGTGTGTGAATGTTAGTTAGAATGTGAATGGGTGAATGCACAAGTTGTGTAAAGCGCTTTGAGTGCTCAGAAGAGTAGAAAAGCGCTATATA
>VUQG01045037.1:14180-62612 GCA_015106755.1 Etia nguti | reverse complement strand
TGACTGTATACTCTATCTATCTATCTATCTATCTATCTATCTATCTATCTATCTATCTATCTATCTATCTATCTATCTATCTATCTATCCTGCTTCCACCACATCAGCTTTGAGGACAAAATGTTCAATGCTATCACAGTGTTATTCACTTCACCTGTCAGTGTCATAATGTCAAAACAAATTGTGGCAAAACAAACTAGCATATAGCTGTCCCTGTTCGCGGTGCACCTATGGATGTATGAGCAGCTATCACTGAATTATTTGGAAACTTAAAAACATGTTCTTCCTCTGGCAAGTTCTGGATTTCTAAGGAACAATTCTTTTTATGTAATATCTAACAAGATTTATAGACTATTATCCTTCATTGAAATATGAGATAATAATGTCCTAACAAAATTACCGCTAAGCTAAATCTAAAAATATGAGTGTGCTTTACCACTGTGTGAGCTGACTCAGTTGTGACTCCAGAAACGGGTGCACTTTGTGATGCTAACTGCAAGAGTTGGGTGTTTTTATTGCCTCCAGGTGCTATCTTCCTGACATGCACCCAATACATTCAGTGCGTTTCTCTATGTAGAGCAAAAAAAGGTTATCCACTCAGCTCATACATTTTAATCATTTTAGTGACAACGAGAGCCATGATGCTGAATGCCATAATAAGCTACACAAGAGGTCCGTCAGCACTGATGTTTGAAGGACTGAAACAATTTCACTTATATTACTCTATCAAAACACAGATTTGGCTTCCACATCAGTGGACGAACAACAAGCATTACCTGAAGGTCAAAGTGGCACTCTACCACAATCACTCCAAAAGGTTTTTATCATCCTGTGATCTCTCAAATCTATTGTCTTCTTTTAAGTTTCTATCTTACATTATCTCCCTTTCTAAAATCCAGGTAGCAAGAATAGGCATGCCACTACTGACACACACAAGTGTGACACAATAAACACTTATCCCTTAAACAAGGGGACAAGGTTCAGTGGATGTAAGCCTGCAGGCTCAGAAAATGTGACACACATACACACACACACACAAAGAAGACACAACTGTGTGAATACATTTTGACATAACAGGAATTGGCCAGAAATGTACATAAATACATAATAAAAAGAAAGGAATACACACAGAGACACACACCAGAGCCTAGAATAAGGCCAGAGAGACAAAAGTGGTGCATCCATCACAGCAGATCAAACTCAACCCAAGGCTAGAGGCGCGATGCTCTGCAGAGTTGTGCACACATACAGTGAAAAACAGCTGTACAATAAATATTCATCTTAGTTTCTCTAGTATAAAACTTTTATGAGACTTAAGTGTATCTTAGTGTCATTTAGTATGAGTTCACAAGCAATGTAAGGGACACTTGACCTGGACTTATTTATTAGTATTATGTTGCAAGAGAAAAATGAAAGGAGCCACTGATAATAAACTATAGTATGACACACGATACATATGGAAACACAAAAATGCATTTATTGTATATGGGACTACAAGACAATCTCCATGAGTGCAAACTGAAGCCAATGTAAAAGAACTACAATTCACTGAAGGCTGGCTCCAGACATGAGTCAGTCCTCTTAGACAAGTGCCCGTCTTTACAGCAAAAATAAATAATAAATGACAGAAAAAGAGCTAATATTTCCTTTTATAACAATTACACCAAGCAACAGCCTCCAGGATTAAATACATTTTGTAACAGCTGTAATTCCTCAAATGACCACCTGAGGCCAAATCCAAAAGCCAGTCAATTCCCATAGACTCCCATGTGAAGAAAGCCCAACTAACGGCATTAAGAAGCTTGTTCCAAATTTCCAAATGTAGCTTAGGACTAAATAGATAGTTTGTACCTTCATAATTCCTCCGTCTGGATAATGGCAAAGCTTAAAGTTAAGGGTGTGGTTGCTTTGACTGACTGGTGTGCTGATAAGGGGAGCTGTAATTGGTAGCTGTCTGCTAGGACTCACTTTTAGTAATTCAAGTCCCTGAACTAGCTTAAAGTGCCTTGAGGCGACTGTTGTTGCTATTTGCTATTTGCTACAGTATGTTCAGTTTGTACTTCAGTTTTGGTATTTTATTAGTCTGTTACTTAGGACTAATTAGCAGACATCCATGTCAAGTTGATGGATGCTGGTTAAGCTTGCTAGTGTTAGCTGATAATGATAATTTAGCACTCCTCCCTGCTAGTCAAATGTGGGAACTCTAGCACAAATAATAATATTAATAATAATAATAATAAAACATGTTTTGGCCAAAACACTAAGGCTAAAGCTTCAAAATGTGGAATCCAAAGTGACTAGATGATGTCACAGTGCCTTTGTCCACCTTTTATTTACAGTCTATAAACTAACATGGGGTTAATTTTTATACAACATCTGTTTAAACTGTATTAAAGTCTGAAGTTATAATTCAACTCAGTAGGAATATGTGTCTATGCAAGGCTCCAAAATGGGAATTTATACACCAGTGGATGATGTCCCTTTTATAAATAGTCTATGTACTGTACTGGCCATGGTCGTCCTGTACAACATAAAGACGATACAGCAACATCCTATACAGTACATAGGATGTTGACATGTCATTAATGTGTGCTGAAGGAAGCCGACACTAAAATACTCTACCTACAGTTGAAGAGAAAATTGAGTCAGGCCTGTCTCCTGTGGGGTTTTTTTTTTTCTGCCCCAGAAAGCTGTACTATTATGGTTCATTCATTCACTAACTTTAGCCCAGAGCTGTACAAGTTTTTATTCTCTCTCTCTTTCATTCTGTATGTGTTTCTTCCGAAAAGAGAACACAAGAGAATATGGTGCTCCCAGTCCCAAACACTGTGTGACAACATCACAGCAGGGTGAGCAAATACTACTGAGCCATCTGTGAACTTCGGGCAAAAGTGTTCATGGAGGGAATGTTTGCACTGTTTTAATGTTAGAGTTAAGAAAAGAATATAGAACATATTTGGAGACGAATGCTTTTGTGGAAGACACGAAATTCTGCCAGAACTGAAAAGTGCACTGTGTGACGTGAGTTTAAAAGTAGGCCCTTACAAATATGTGGAATTTTGCTGTAGCTTTTACCAATGCTCAAGTATATCAGTAATAAAGATACATAATGAAAGCACTATGCACTGTAATTCAAAATGTTATTGAATAGTGAAGAAACAAAAAGAGTCCTGATTGTCTGGAGCTCTTCCTATGAGGACAGATTTGACTCAGCAGATTCCACAAATCCAAAGATTGGGCCGTCCAAAAACTAGTGGTATAATAGTATATATAGTATATAATGTGAAAATTCATCTTATTAAGTGCACATATGTAGATACATCTGTGTAAATGGACCTGCGCCTGCATCTGTGCACATGTGCCTGACTCCCGAGAGCCTAACATTTCATTTGGCGACTCAGTGGACTGGGACAAAGTACCGACGAACCATCAATCCCCTCTTTGTTCCTAACTATCCAGGTGAGCTATCTCGCATCAGCACTTGCTTAGGTATGTGCGCGAGTGTGTGTGGCTCTGTGCCTGATCATGTCACCCACAGCCAAAACATTTACACCACAATACGAGATGTCAGGCTGCAGGCAACCCAACAATTAAACTCGGTAAATAAATAAGCTATCTATGAATTATGTATTCAGAAAGCGGGGCGAGGCGCTGTGATGTGAGGGCTGCAGGCAGCTGACGCTCCCTGCTATATCGGGCTGAAAGGATTTCCTGTGAGTCAGGATTTTTGAGGAATAGAGTGATTTGAAAGCAGAGAGTGAACTATGTGATTTGTGTCAGTATGTTTGTGTGTGCACTCCTACTGAGGATTGTCAGTGGGGGAAATGGAGATTCGTCTGATGACTCAACCCCCGAAAGACAAACAGAAATACAGACAGACACAGGGAGCGACAGGTAGAAACCTGCAGAGTAAACTGATAGAGAAGGAAGAAAGGAGGAAAAGAAGAAAGAGAATTTGAAACACACTGACAACGGCGCTGATTCACTGCATTAACTTTTCAGCAGGGCATCGGACAACTTCAGGCGGCTGATTAACAGCAAAACATTACAGTGTATTTATAGAAAAAGGGAATTCAACAGCACAAGCTCCAGTGTTGTACTGGTTAGCGCCAGAGAAAAAAAAACAGCAACACGTGCAGATCTGCCCACATCAAATTCAGCTGAATGGTGTAGCTCTTTGCATAGTAACTGATTAAAAATGGACAATGTTTAAACACAGCAGTCAGGGATGATGTTTGTCTCTTTAAAATAATTTCATCTGTTCTTTATGAAAGAGCATACAATGAAGATGGAATCATGTACTTTAAAACTGTGTCTCACACTACTGTGGTGTGGTAAAAAGAGCCTAGCATTAAATGCACACCTCTATGAAAGTTATCATTTGTTTTGTTAAAACCATAAACTGTATATAATAAATGCCTCGGCTTGACTTTGTTTTTTTTAGGGTTTACCATTAGGTTGGAGTACCAGGTAATCGGTACTTTTTTAGTACCTACTCAGACAGCATTCCAAGCAAGCTGAGCTGATTTGAAAATGTGAAGTCAACAGACTACATGACACCGATTGGTCATTTAATGGCGTCACTTGATGTGTCATGACAGCGACTCCTTCACAAAAAACCAAACCAGTCAACAAGGGAAATGGCTACTTAAAAACCCCCACCTTGGTCCGCGAGTCTGACAAATAGCCATAGAGGTATCGTAGTCCAATGATTTTTCCTCCATAATGGTATTGTGAATTGCATTTGGTCTAAGTCAGGGGTCTCCAACTCCAGGCCTCGAGGGCCGGTGTCCTGCAGGTTTTAGATGTGTCCTTGATCCAACACAGCTGATTTAAATTTCTTGAAGTTCTCCAGAGGCCTGGTAATGAACTAATCATTTGATTCAGGTGTGTTGACCCAGGGTGAGATCTAAAACCTGCAGGACACCGGCCCTCGAGGCCTGGAGTTGGAGACCCCTGGTCTAAGTCTTTGGTGAGAGGCTGTGAGCAGGAATGGATATACTTGTATCCCCCAGGGTTGGCACCTGCACTTTGTGTATCCCCAGTAGACGAGACAGTGGCTTCTCTGTGCCTTTGGATAAGGAAACAGATCCTGAGGGTCTTGACTGTCGACTGTGCTTACTTGCTGAATGACAGTTCAGAGTGCTCGGCTTTCCTGGCAGCCCTGAGTTGGGTGCTTGAAGTTGAGCCAATTGGTTATCCCATTGTCCTACTGGGGGACTTCAATGCTCATGTGTGCAATGATAGCCTGACCTGGAGGACTCTGTGAGAAATGACCTGCCTCACCTGAGCCCGAATGCTGTTTTGTTGTTGGATTTCTGTGCTAACCACTATTTGCCCATAACGAACACCATGTTCAAACGTAAGGGTGTTTACAAGTGCACGTAGCACCAGGACACCCTAAGCTGCCTACCTGTAGTGGAAGCAGAGTCTGGGGACAAAAGGGATCACACCATCACTGGGGATAAGGTCACTAATGCACATAACCCTCTAAAGCCTAACCTGTCGCTGGTGTCAGACAGGTGTTTTGCAGTGTTTTTTTCAACATCTGTCACTCCCGAACCTCCCAAACCATTTGCTTAATTGAAAAACACACATTTTATCGGGCATTTGGGTTCTTTTAAACTTTTAAAAGTTTGACCTAAAACTGGCAAGACAGTTCGTGCTACCATCGTTTTTAACGGGTTAAACTCCTGCAACAATGTGTGGAAATCAGTGACTGTGGCTGTGGACAGGGTGGTGGTTCCCCACTTTAAGAAGAGGGAACACACTGGAAGTGTGTTCCAGTGTGTTTAGGTGGATCACACTTCTCAGCCTCCAAAGGAAGGTCTATGCAGTTAGTTGGACTTTGAATTCTAGAGAAACAATGGAGTTTTCATCCTTGCTGTGGAATACTGGATCGGCTCCTCATCCTTTTGAGGATATCTGAGTGTGTGTGGGAGTTTGACCAACCAGTCTACATGTGGTTTGTGGACTTTGGTCATGGTCCTCAGTCGGCGAGTGCCCACTCTTGGTTTGGAACAAGTTACTGCCCCAAGTATCTTGGGGTTTTGTTCATGAGTGAGGGGAGAGTCGAACAGGAGATTGACAGATGGACTGGCGCAGCTTCAGCAGTGCTGTAGACTCTGCACCAGTCTGTACAGACTGCTGCTCCTGTGACCCAGATAAGTGGCAGAAACTAGATGGATGGAAGGATGGATGGATGAAAAAAAACAACAACAGACACAAGAGTTGCTACAAGAGAGATGTGTACTCTGGAGTAAAATGAAAGTGAAAGAAAACAGCGGTGCTGCAAGAATTCAAATCTAGTGATATGACTCAGTGTGCTCTCGGTGCTCCTGTTTATTTCTAACATGACAGCTCCACATTAGAGCTCTCACACTTTAAACTGCATGCACAAAACATTAAAGGTTGCTCAGTGTGTTCAGCCCTGACTCTGTCGCGTAGCCTAAAAAATGAGGTGTGGAAATCGCTTTAGTTTGTCATCAGATTAAAGTGCAACTAATTTTACTGACTGAACAGGTATTCTTGATCATAAATGTGCTACAAATATAACTGATCAGTTTTCTCATCTCTTTCCAGACCAGGTTGTGTGTCGAGCATAAGTTATGGTGATCTACTCATGCAACAAAAAAAAAGCACCTTTGTGACATCGATAACTCTGATTTTAAGGCCAACATATCTCGCTAACCCCTTAATCTCACTTTGTGGAAAACTACTTAGACTACTACTCAGGACAGCACCATGGTAACCAAAACACTGCAATAGTTAGGAGGTATTTGTGTCTATATGATGCATCCATAAAGTTTGACAATATGGCCTAAAAAGTTATCGGTCCACTCTAAATCCAGATATGGAAACATCTAGCTTCAAACAAGAAAAACATGGCGAAGGTCAAAACAATAACATCAAGACTTTAAAAGGCATTACAAGGCTATATCTATCCTTTATATATAATTTATGGTTGAAAAGAAATCTATTGTATTTGATGAATTAGTTTTTTTAGTGGCACAAGTTCATACCAAACCTTACCTACAAACCCACATTACACATTAAAGCAGTTGTAAGTTAAATCTGTGTGTGCTTGTTTATGTCTGGGTGACGTCTTTGTAGTTTCAGTATGGGAAAAAAGTTAGACGTTGAATTGATGGGAAGGATGACAGAAACTGATGCAGGGAGAAAATTAGAGAAAAAGTGTGTGTGTGTGTGTGTGTGTTCGAGTTACCATGATACTGTTGGTGTGTGTGAGGGTGTGATAACATGGCTGACTGACTGGCCTACTGAGGCTGGACGAGATGAACGAAAGGTCAGGAGATGTCAGGCAAAGCTGAAAAGCACACATACAAACACACACAGTCCATCTTATCCATGTGACTGAGTATGGATCAGAGATTCTCAGTGTGTAGGAGAGCATGAAATAAAATGAGGCACTTTTAGGACCGGGTCAGATCCCATCTCTTACAAATTTGTCTTCGTGTTAGCATGAATGTTTCCATAAATTACCAGAAGCCTAAGGGAAGAAGTGCGTTGGAGTGCATAAGATGCTGTCTCCACAGTAACATGTTTTGATTTGCCAGATTGTGCTGGCGAATGGCTTGACAAATCAGGTAAATGACATTTGTTTGAATCTTTTAGAGTATAAAGGTACCTTTAATGAGCCAGCTGTTGACGGTGGAAATGACCTTGCGTTCCCTCATCTATGTCACTACAGACAGCATCAGTGCAACAAATTATTTGATCTCTTTTTCATTTTCATGTAAATTCTATTTTCAAGCCTTCAAAAATCAAATAGTTTTACATTACTGAAGGTAACTTTGTAGAAGTCGAGCCAAGGAAAGTATTAACTCTGAAAATTATGATGAAAAATCTTAATGATGACTTTATATGGTCATGCGAAAAGGAAACTTTTCACTGGAGTCTATCCAGTACTGTGAAAGCTAAGTACACCCCAAGGGTCAGTCATCTATAGCACCAATAATTTGAAAATCAGTGTTTTCTACATGATTTTATTAGACTCTCTAACCCTAACACTGTGGAAGAGGATTGTGGGTATTCGTTTATGGACAATATTTCAATCAGGTTGTGTTGTGGATTTTGACTGGCTGGACCATTGCAACACCTTGATTTGCTGCTGTATTTGGGATGTTGTATTTGCATCCTGTTGTATGACCCAATTTTAGCTGTCAGAAAGAAGGCTTCGCATTTGACTCTAGAATACTTTGGGTATATAAACCTAACAGCTCTTCACTGCCTTTGTTACATGTTAGGCTCTGGCTGCCGGGCTGGGGTTCAGCATACTCTCAGTTTTAACTTCACTCTCGGCTCTTTGCTAGCTTTGTCTTAGCATGCTGTCTGTGTCTGCAAAAAGTCAAAATTCTGTTAGCAGTATAATACAGTTATCCAGTTTGCACTTTACCATCGTGCTCTTGTCCTTTTGTGCTATAAAAGTATTGTGCATATCGCCACTCCTCAAAAGTTGTAAACTGCCTTCTCCCTTCTCCCAGCATATAAACTCATATCTGCTGATTGTAGCATAGCTGACATGTGCAGGAAGAAAAAGGCATGTTGATTTTTATACTTTATTATTATGTCCCTACTATGATTGTTGGATGTTTGCCTACCAGAGATATACAGTTGTCACAAACTGTGGTAAATGGATTTGTGTTTATGACAGTTTCAGTTTGAGTTTTACGGTTTGAAAACCTGAGGCTTCCAAAGTCTCAAACCAAAGAATTGCCATTTAATTTAACATTTAACATTTTTCAAAATTAATAGTTCTACAGTGCTGTGAAAAAGTAATTGCTCCCTAAACCTAATAAAACTAGTTGTGCCACACTTGGCAACAAGAACTGCAATCAAGTGATCAATAACTGTCAATGAGTCTTTCACATCACTGTGGAAGAATTTTGACCCACTCTTCTTTGCAGAATTGTTTTAGTTCAGCCATATCGGATGGTTTTTGAGCATGAACGACTTATTCAAGGTCACGCCAAGCACTTCAGCTGGATTTCAGTGGTCAGCAGTGGTCCCCCATGGATGCCATTTTTGCCAAATCTCTTTCTCATTATTGAATCATGAACACTGACCTTAACTGGGGCAAGTCAGGCCTGCAGTTCTATAGATGTTGTTCTGGGTTCTTTTGTAACCTCCTGGAGGAGGCAATGTGCTCTTTGAATAATTATGGTAGGCTGGCTACCCCTGGAAAGATTCACCCAGTCTTCTCCCTTGTGGATAATTACTCTTACTGGAGTCCCCCACATCTGGAGACTCTTAAGGTTGTGGGATGATGCTGTTTTTTAAAAGATCTTTACTACTTTATGTTGACAGATTTGATTTAACAGGTCTGGCAGTAATTAGACCTGGAAGTGGCTAAACTCAGCTTTCCAAAAAAAATATGATTAATTACAATTAATTCCAAATTTAAGGGGGTATATTTTTTACACTGCAAACATGCAAGTGTGACAAATATGCAACTTTTTCACAGCACAGTATAAACATTATAAACTGCTGCAACTTTTGAGTTCAGCTTAGAGTGAGATTTGTGTTGGGTTCACTTCATATCCTGTTCAAAACAGAATATTTCTGCTACACGAATGCATTTAAATAAGAAACCTTACTTTTTTGCTTATGTGCAGCCAGTGATGTTTACTGACCCAGTCTTTTCTGTTTTCACTGATAGAAGCCTATGTACTCATGTTTTCAATTTCATTGGTTCATTAGTTCACTGGGCTCATTTCATTTTGACATGGTTCATCATAACACAATAAAACTACTAATCTGCTGATTCGTCTCCTCGAACATATACAGTAAATAAAGGCTAATATAGCTCAGTGAGCTTAGCTTGTGAATTTAAATCCTTTATAAGTGATTTTCCAAGAGCAGCATTAAACATTTGTATTGGTATGGAAAATAACACCGTGACTGGAACTTAAAAGAAAATAACTGGCATTTCACATTCTGAAGAGCGAGCTAATGTTATCTTTGTCAGTACTGTTAGCTGATTTTACATATCTGGGTAGTACATTACTTTATGAAATAGGTTCTGAGGTGAAACAGTGACACGTTATTAAATGGATTGACAGGCCTCTTTAAAATGAGATGCGAAAAAACAAAAGTGCTTGGACAACTCACAAAACCACACAGGCTAGCAGGTATATTTATAAGCGCTGCTGGAAACTAAATATTTTTGGCTTTTGGTTTAACTGAGTTCAAGATTAATGGTGGCTGTTTCAGTAATTTTCAGGAATAAAGGAAAACTCATGTATTCAGGAAAACAGATCTGTTTGCATTCCAGAGATGAAAAGATCAGTACCATTAAAATAAAATTCAAAAACAGGTGCCGAAACAAACACCGGGCAAGCCACGTGAATAAAGTTGACACAAAGTGAGTTCAGAGATGACTCAGACAATGGAGACAAATGAAGGGCCGAATAAACTAACAGATAGATAAACTGATGAAGGTATGGATGGAGAGATGAAAAGCCAATGGAGAGAATGAGGAATGTTGACAATGTAAAAAAACAGAGGCTCTGATAGCCAAATACCTACAAATTCCACGCAAAGCAATCGATATTTGGTTAGCGGTATCATTTTGTTGTCTTTCTTTACTCATGTTATGTGATGACGTGATTAAATCCTGATCTGCTCTCCAATTTAGAATCCAAGTAACACTAAAAATAAAAGCGATTCCTGCTTAATGCAGCGCTAAATGGGTGACAATGCAAATATGAAATGTTGTCATGCTGCCATTAACATTAACATCTGTTTCTGATAGTGGTGCCATATAGAGAGGATGGAAAGATTCAGTGAATGAGACAAAGGTAAGATAGATAGACAGAATGTACAATAGTATAAATAAATAGTTGGATTACTTTGTCATTCTTTGCTCGGCTTGATTTTGATTCCACACAAGGAATTCGGGGTCGTACCTATCGAGGGGGGACAGGCAGAGAGAAACAAGAGAGGTATATGTCGACTGTGTGGTAACAAATTATTCAATAACTGTTATAATAGCGATAATTAATAGTAATCAATAGAAATCAAAATTGTAGCCAGTAGACTCATCTTTCTCTCTCAACATTTTGTTATCAGGCAGTAAAGGATGTGGGCAGGGTGGAGAACATGCACTTGGAGCAGGTGGTTGGGAAATGGCGAGTATGTCAGGTAAAGAGAGGGTCTCCGGACAAAAGAAACAAGGTAAGCCCTTGTTGCTTTCATAAATTTAGCTATTGGTGGTTGCATAAATACTGTATAGCTTAAGGGTTTAAATAATTTTTAGGTGGTCTGTTGGTCAACTTAGCTGTTGAATGATGGCAGATTCATTAAATACATACGAATGACTTTGTAATCTATTTTAATTCTGTTGTAGACTTTATCTCGGATAAGCAGAATTGGTAACACAGTAGCTAACGAGTGAGAAAATGACAAGCATTACCGAGCCTGTTATGTGTAGGCTGGGTATATTTAGTTAGATTTAAAGGAGATGTTACGCATATGCTTTATATTTTGTGTAACTATGTTAGCTTATGGAAGTGCTACATGCTACATGTTTTACATTTGAAGGCTATTGTTCATGAAAATCAGAAATCCAGTTAGAATATTTCCAAAGATTAATCCAAAAAAGGATTTACAATACAGAAATGTGAAACTTCTTAAAAGCATCTTTATTTATTCAATATTTGGTTTTGGCTCCTTTCCCATGAATTACTTTATCAGTGTGGCGTAGCACGGATGCAGTAAGCTTGTGGCACTGCTGAGGTACTGTTGAAGCTCAGGTTGCTTTGGCAGTGGCCTTCAAGCTCATCTGTAGCATCTCCATAAAGCTTGTCAACAGGTGGAAGAACAAGGTGCTGCAAAATCTCCTGGCTGATGGCTATGTTGACTTTGGACTTGATAAAACACAGTGGACCAATCCACCCGTAGCACCAGCAGATGACATGGCATCCCAGATGATCACAGACTGCGGAAACTTCACACTGGACTTCAAACACCACTCTTTCTCCAGACTCTAGGAACTCAACAGATCTAGAATCCAGTTCTTTTTCTGCATAGCTCTGGTAGATCCTTCCTTGAAGATGTCTTTGCATGTTGACTCTTGATGCACTGAAACCTGCTGAATTGACTCCTTGTGAAGTTCTTCAAATTTCTTGAATCTTTGAAGCTCTTTTCTTGACAATACTCTTAAAGCTGCAGGCATCTCTGTTGATTGTGCATTGTGCAGCTTGTCCTAACGCACTTTGCACTCCCAGTCAACTTTCCATTAATGAACTTCAATACAGCACTCTGAACAGCCAGCCTTTTCAGCAATGACCTTCTGCGGTGTACCCTCCAAGTTGAGGTTGTCGATCATTAGAACAACTGTTAAGTCAGCAGTCTCCCCGGTGATGGTAATTGTGTTTACTGAAGTAGAACAAGACATACACAGTATTTATACTTTTTGAATTTTGTACTCAGCTCAAAGTAGTCTTACAATTTGAGGTACTGAATTTCTGGTTTTCATGAGCTATAACCTTCAGTGACTGAACTTTAAAGACAAAAGCTTTACCAGTCAAAAGTTTGGACATACCTTCTCATTTAATGTTTGGTTGGGTTTTTTTTTACATTTTCATAAGTATTTACAACATTCTCACTGAAGGCATCAAAACTATGAATGAACATATATGGATTTATGTAGTAAACAAAAAAGTGTGAAAGTTCAAAACACGTTTTATATTTTAGATTCTTCAAAATAGCCACCCTTTGCTTTGATTACTGCTTTGCACACTCTTGGCCTTCTCTCGATGCAGCACTCCATCACTCTCCTTATTGGTCAAATAGCCCTTACACAGTCTGTTGAAAAAATGATGGTCCAACTAAACGCAAACGGGATGGGATGGCATGTTCCTGCAGGATGCTGTGGTAGCCATGCTGGTTCAGTGTGCCCTCAATTTTGAATAAATCCCCAACAGTGCCACCAGCAAAGCACCCCCACACCATCACACCTCCTCCTCCATGCTTCACAGCGGGAACCATGCACGTAGAAACCATCCGTTCACCTTTTCTGCGTCGCACAAAGACACCAAGGGCGGAACCAAAGATCTCAAATTTGGACTCATCAGACCAAAGCACAGATTTCTACTGGTCTAATGTCCATTCCTTGTGTTTCTTGGCCCAAGCAAATCTCTTCTGTTTGTTGCTTTTCCTTAGTGGTGGTTTCTTAGCAGCTATTCGACCACAAAGGTCTGATTCGCACAGTCTCCTCTGAACAGTTGATGTAGAGATGTGTCTGCTACTGGAACTCTGTGTCGCATTTATCTGGGCTCTAATCCTAGGTGATGTTAACTTGTGATTTCTGACCCTGATGACTCGGATGAATTTATCCTCAGAAGCAGAAGCAACTCTTGGTCTTTCTTTCCTGTGCCCATCCTCATGTGAGCCAGTTTCGTTGTAGCGCTTGATGGTTTTTGTGACTGAACTTGGGGACACATTTAAAGTTTTAGCAATTTTCCGGACTGACTGACATTCAGTTCTTCAAGTAATGATGGACTGTCATTTCTCTTTACTTAGCTGACAAGGCACGCCTGTAAATTGAAAGCCATTTCAGGTGACTACATCTTGAAGCTCAATGAGAGAAGGCCAAGGGTTTGCAGTGCAAAGCAAAGGGTGGCTACTTTCAAGAATCTACAATATAAGACTTTGCTACATGATTCCATATATCTTGGTTCATATGTTTGATGTCTTCAGTTATGGATCTACAATGCAGAAAGTAAATGGTAAATGGCCTGCATTTGTATAGCGCTTTACTTAGTCCCTAAGGACCCCAAAGCCCTTTACACTACATTCAGTCATTCACACACTGGTGATGGCAAGCTATATTGTAGCCACAGCTGCCCTGGGGCGCACTGACAGAGGCGAGGCTGCCGGACACTGGCGCCACCGGGCCCTCTGACCACCACCAGTAGGCAACATGGGGTTAGTATCTTGCCCAAGGATATTTGGCATGCAGCCTAGAGCAGCCGGGGATCGAACCACCGACCTTCTGGTTAGTGGCTGACCTGCTGAGAAGGTGTGTCCAAACGTTTGACTGCTAGTAAATATATACATTTACACAGTATTTAAAAGTTTACCTTTTTGAAATAAATTACAAAATAATTTTTTTTTCGCAATATTAAATTTTTTTAAGACGTCAGTAGATGCATAAACTCCGTGTTCGCAAAACATGTAGGAACAATCCAGCGTGTATGACTGCAGCGGATAGGTTAAATGAATAAGCCTGGTCCTACTCAATATTTACCTCACTGCCAATGAATCCCACACAAAAGGCAAAAAGCAGTAAACCTATGCTCTGGTATATCTTCTTTTTGACCACAACCAGATAGTTTTTTCTTCTGTATGACAGACTGTTGTCCAGAGCCTATAAAAAACCTCGGTAAGCCTGTGCTAGATATTGTCCTTCATGACTTAGGGGCTGTATTGGGCACTCTCTTTCAGTGTTTTAAATACTTCTGCACCTATTAATATAAAATACTGCTTACTAGAAGCTACAGTACCCAGTTGCTTCAAGAAAAATAGTGGGCCTCATTTTGTTTCATCTTCAAAGATCTGAAAGTCTTTATTGTGTTCAGCTGCTGAGCGTGTCAAAGAAAATGTAGAGAAGTCAGACGGTACAAACAAATAGTTTCAGCCTTTTTGAATGGGATTTTTTGACAGTAAGAAAGATGTAGCGTAACGCCGGACCCTCCCTTTAACAAGCTACTCGTATGACTTTAGATGCCGCTTACATCTTGAGTGTGCATGTCGTGAGCGTAAAGCAAAATGCCATGCATCACAAGTCTGTCCTTTAAATGTAGCAGTGCAGATGTGTTGAAGGTACACAATGATGCCGGAGCTAAAGAGTGACCAAACAAATGACGTGAGTGCAGTGTGCACACAGAAATAAACACTTGGACAATGGGTGAATGTAAGAGCAATGGCAACAACAGCAACAGCAAAGAGAGCTAATGAAACAAAAAGATAGGTTTGAGTTTCTAAATTTCACAATAAGCAATTCAAGAGAAAGTGAGCTCCTCATTAGAGATATCAAATTTGTGGAAAAATAAACATATCTGCGCCTTATACCTGAACTAACATATCCCAAACAGACAGTTCAGCTTTAATTAGACTACTTCTATTTCTGACAGCTAGTCTGTGCAGCCATTACAAAGAAGAGGCTAAAAAATAAAAAATAAATCCAAGACAGTATTGGAATAGTATTTCAAACTTCATCTTAACTAGGACAAAAGAGTGATAAAAACAGCTATTACACTGTCTCTTTATGTGTCTCTAACTCTTTTTTTTAATGTGTCACTCTCTCTCGCAGACATCCACACTCATACAGAGATATCCCCTGGTCTAGAAGCAGACTTCATGCAGACTTTCCGCATTAACTGTGTCTACCTGCTGCACAGAACATGACTGATTGCCACTGACAGAGAGCCACTCCGCTCCTAACAGCAACAGCAAACTCTTAAATTGGACCTAGAGGTGTGCGCAGGCATTCGTACAACAGTGTGAACACGCCCCAACACCAGGCAAACTAGAGAGGACAGTGAAAGATGCGGCGTGATGTGTGCCTCATACTAAAGCCCAGATTCAGCCAGCCTTTTTCTGCACTCCACCGTCAAATCCTGACAGTCAATTATGTGCGGAGGTGCTGCAAACTGTGGGTGTCGCCATGTCGCACTTCCAGCTCTGACACCACGTTTGCGGCTTTCAATCAAACTCTTTTCTTCATTAAAAAAAGCTTTATGTTGTTCAGGTTAATGATACTAATGATATTTTCTTCAATAATTCATGTTTCACTTGGTGAATCTGGCCCTCAGTAAGTTTAGTGAAAAGTGGAAAGGGAGCAGAACGAAGGGTCTCATTAATAAGCCAGAGCTGATTCGAAGTGAAAATGGCCGCCTTTTCTCACCTTGGGTCCTTCTGGATGCTGTCCACTGATGGAGATCGGCCTAGCGCTGCCTCAGGGGGGAGGGCGGGGCCCGACTTGCTGTAAGGCGACTCGGTTGACGGACAGAACTGCAGAGTGCGGTACGGATTGGCGTAGTCGGCCGCCCCGCCTCCTGTGGCAAAGCTGCCTCTCTGGAAGGTGGCGGTGGCGCTCTGGCTTCCTGTTCGCTGTAAGGGGATTGGGTCGACACCGGGGGAGGGTGGGGCTAAAGTGGAAAGAGGAGCGTAGGGACAGAGCAGATAATTGAGGACCTCTTGGTACAACTGGTTCACCACTGGGGTTTGATGTAGACGAGGAGGGCAGGGGAGCAGGGGATCGCAACCAAACATGAGCACCAACAGAAGGATGTACAAACACACACACACACACACACACACACAAGACCAGCACCATTGGAAGAAAGTGGCACAGAAAAATAAGTGGAAGGAAAAGAATAAAAAAAAAGAAAAGCAAAAGTCATTAAAAAAAATAAAGAAAACAAACAGAAATAATGAATTAGATAAGAAAATCACACATGTAAGAAACACACGTGAAACATGCATGCACCAGACCTCCTTCCTTCCCTTTAAAGCACAGCCAGATTGGCCCAGTCATTAGATCACTATTCTGTCACCTTGTCCTGCGGTGCACTCACCCACCAACCACAGCAATATTAGCCACCAGGGGATAACGGTCCCCTTTTAGAGACCTACAACGTCTGTCTGGCTTAGAAGGAAAAGGGTGGTTGGATCCTATTGGGAACTCAATATTTTACACTTGTTGTTTGTTAAGATTTAGGCACTCAAAATCTACTTACTATGGACACGGTACTGAAAGCTATTCCTAATGTTTAGGAAAGCCTATATTCATAAGGGTAATCTGCTTGTTGAAAATGAGTTGCACAGCAGCAAGAAAACTATATAAATGCACACATATTAGATTCTTAGCTTTCTTTGTCTTTTGTTTAAAAAATATGTTAGTTTTATATTCTTTAGCTTTAGAAGTGCTGGTATGAGGATTTTGTTAGCTTTGGAGAGATCCAAGCTAGCTGTTTCCCAATGCATCAAGTACAGTTTTGAGCTAATTTTGAAGCTAATTTGATGTTTGCTGTAGCTTTATATTTAGTGTATAGAAGGCAGAGTGGCAAGGAAGACAGTCTGGCTGTTCATACTATTGAATACATTTGCAGTTTGTCAGACTACCTCTAATAAATTCCCCATAGCGAGGGTCTGTAGCCTCAGGGCCGTTGCACACTTTGTGCAAAAACATCAAAACACTTTAACGCAGACCAGCGAAGGCCATTTGCCAAGTTTTACACACACTGATGAATTATCTTCTTGTTAAACAGCAGTTTGGGAACCATTTGGGCACAACAGTCATGAGTACACTGGCTTGCCCTGAGGGAGGTGTGCTGGGTCATTTCTTTGTGTGTGTGTGTGCAACTAGATAACTACAGGGACCTTGTCAAGCCCTGAGGAAATTCACCTGTGATGTGAAATTGGGTGTAAATAGTCACCACTTTCCAAGTCTGCTCATCATATTGATGCTCTTTGAATTGACCTTGAAACATAGTCAGGCTTCAACAGAAGAAAAAAAAAGCAGGTATCTGAAAGACAGTGTGCCGTTTGGCTGCTGTCGGGACTCACATTCATACGCGCGCAGCTGGAGATGATGACTGAGCTATTTCGATGCATCATAGTGGTTTATGCGTGTGTACGGGGAGCCAGCGTGACAGAAGTGACCTCAGATCTCTTAATTAGCAGTGTGAAACTATATTTTGGAAGGAAACTTTGTGGATGACAGTAATTTTTCTCTTTTTGCTGCGCACATCTCTTTACAGAAACGTTCACAGTTGAGACGACCGAACTGGCAGCACAGCATCAACAACATTTTAGGACACGGTTGATTTGCTTTGATTTCAAAGCACCCAAGCTAACGCCCATGGGATTAATTGAGATTAATTTTCAGCCTTGAAACTAATTAGTTAACAGACTGTGACTGAGAGACAAATTGCCATTGAGACCCCAATTGGATTTGCCTACCTGATCTGGGAAAAAAGCCCTGCACGATCAGATGGAACCAGGAAATCTCTTATGTACATCAGCCTTTAATATAACACCACACCATTACAAAACAACTGCCTTCTCAGAGGCACCAGGTTGTGCCTTTTTCCTTCTCTCTTTGTGAGGATTTTTACAAACCTGTTCCTTTATAAAAGATATTTTCTCTCATAGTAACTCACTGATTATTAAATGTAGATGATTCCCTGGGCGATTTACACACTGCAGTTATTTATGGTCATGGACTTGTTTGAAGACGTTTGGTGGCCGTCTTCGCAGCCACACTATTATCAAGCCCAAGTGTTACTGCAGGTTCAAATAAGTCATTTACTAATTACCGGTTGTTACTACATGCTAAAAAAAAAAAGTCTCAGCTCACAGCGGGTGCTGCAGTTATTCAGCACTACAATTACTCTAAGTTAGAAAGCTTGGAAGAGACGCACAGCTGAAATCAAAGCATCACAAGCGGAGTGTTATTCTTCCATTCTGGGTCAATCTTGCACTAAATGCTAGATCCTACATTTCCCATGATTCATGTCTTCCATTTACTTTACCTGACTGCTACTGTACATGGCCATTTCTTTCAAACTCTACTGTCAAGTTTGTAACACACACTTCCCATTCACTTTCTAAGTAACTAATGCAATGTATTCTGGTAGTGTCACCTTTTGAGAGATGAGGCCCTCTTTGGTTGGTCTTATTTTATAACACAGTGTGTCGTAAGTGAACCACCATGTTGGTTTTATTTTGAAATGCGGGAATTGATTGTCCACATAAGGGTTTCGTCCTGTCAGTGTTTGCACTCTTATAGAAGGAGAGCTCCCGGCAGTCATCCCTTATCCCTGTCTAGTGGCTTGCCCATCAAAATTGGGGTAGATGCTTCACATGAAAACTCTGTGAAGCATCTACCACATCTTCTACAGGCACACTCTAAACACTGAACCGCCCTTCTTCAGATCTCACCTTGTCCTCTAATGTTAGGTTTGGTATAGACTCTGTCTTCATAGATGGGGTCGATGTGGTGTTCAGGAGACTGCAGGGGTCGCAGTTCGGAGCCCAGGTGACTGTGCTGGCTACTGTAGGAACCTCTGGACCCTGGAGAACGCAAGGCGGTGGAAGTTAGACATAGTGACAGATGGATGGATGTGTAGATTTATAAAAATATTCTCGTGGGATATCACTGAATGACAAATTCGACTACGAATGAAAACAAATGATGAAATGCATGAATAGATATGCTTTCATGTACTGGACTGCATCTGCTCTAGTCATAAATAAAGAAAAATAGCCATTTACCCATTAGCCTAAAAGCAAAAGAATACACAATAATAAATTAGGGATACTGTATGCTGGGGAAATGTTTAAAAACCAAATAAAGCCAAACTTTATTATTTGAACTGAGAATTTAATCTCATTTATTATAAAGAACATTTGCAATCCAATACATCAAATACATTTTGAATAAAATCTGGACAAACTTTAATAAGTCATTTGTTAACATTTGTTTACAAAGCTACTGGGAAGAAAAGGCCACAAATGTGGATAATGTTTTACTCTGCCAAAAGAGAAGCTAAGAAAACCAAGACTAACTGATATGCTAAATTAAAAATCTACGTGCTAAGGAAAAAAGTAGACAATGAACGACTTGACAAGACTCGATAGGATTTGACAGAAACACACATAGAAAAGTAATCATAAAGGTGTCTTGACCTCTACCTGCCAGGCTACCAGGCCTTTGCAGGGTTGCGTTAGCGTACAGCTCGTGGGAAATCTTGTAGCTATCTGCTCCGATGTGATGCAGCATGCGCTTGGTGGGCGACAGGGTGGCGTAGCTCCCCACCGCAGAGCTAAGCTGGTGTATGGGTGACGAGGAGTGGTTTCCCCCTGGAGAGGCTACCATGGGGAGCGGTGAGGACGAGCCGCCAGCACCTGATGCTACCATGTTGATGGGGGATGAGGTGCTGAGAGAGGAGGAGGACATGGAAACTGTTGGACTTTTTGCGTGAACATATTGTGTTTTGTGTAGAATGAAATTTCTATTCGTAAGCATAATAGAAATGAAAGAGAGCATAGATCAACCTAGATTAGGAGACAAAGATGAATAGTACAGTGTAACACACAGATGCATCGATCATGGTGCAGCAGACATGCATATCTCACACAGAGCTTTGTATACCCATTTTACATCTACTGTTCTAGGCTGTCCTATTTGATTGCCCCAAACAGAAGCATTCAGGCCTTTTTCAGACCTCACCTGAATAGTGAAACTTCACCAAACAGAGTAGTCAGCAAAAAAAGGAGAAAAAAGAAGAATAAAATCTGGCAAGGAAAGTGTCTGTAACTATAGCTACAGAGATCCATCATCCATTCATTTCCTTAATTGTTTCTCTACCATCTTAGGCGAGAGGTGTGGTGCACACTAGGCAAGGCGCCATCTGAGGGCTGACACAGAGACAGGAAACCACTCACACCAATTTAGAATCGTCAGTTAAACTAAAGAGCATGTCTTTGGAAATGGACTGCCAAAGGGTCAAATACAGCTCACTGGACAGTTTTTCAAAAATGTGTCCTTATCTAGTGTGAAACTAGATAAGGACACATTATTAAAATCTTTCACTGCTATTCCTGGTGTGGTGATGTCAGCGTTAGCCTATACTAAACAGCTGTTCAAAGTCAGGCTGTCGATGATCTGTTTTTTTTTTCCCAAGTTCTTTATAAGAAAAAGGAGGAAGTGGGGTTTAAAGGTAAATGCATCTAAGGGGAGGGTTTTTTTCATGGTTTTACCCCCATCAAACTGTGCTTTATCCAGCCCATGAACTAAAATGAGTTTCACACCTTTAATCCTTAAAGTCATGTTTATTTGTTCAGTAGCTGTCAAAACTGATCTTTTCTGAATATTAAACAAGCACTATGAGTCCCTTGTGTATTAAATAGTATTCACTAAATGATATTAGTGGACACTTATATCGATTATTGGAAAATCAATGAGTAAATGAGTACTCTGTTCTCTTTAATCACATTTTATTTACCCTCAAATGGAGGTGAAATATGACTTTAGGTTTTTTAATCATCAGTATTTTCTACTGTTATTTTAACCGACATTTATAGCCTGACTGGTAGCAGACTTCAAAGCTATTACATGACACGTATCATATTGCTAATGCATGGTTATTGGTATATAATATGCTATTCTAATAAGGGATTTGCTGTATATGCATTTCCCCCAAATGTATCATATTTTTTTGGAAAGCATCTCTATTTGAATTTAAAATAAAATTCTGTGGGTTTGAACAACATTTGGCTCCACAGCATGAGCTTGTAAAGACTGGCCCACCAACAGTCTGCTACTTCATTAGGGGGGTTGTCTTTTTTTGTACTTTTCAGTAAAGATTTACTGATCGTGAGTGGAGCGCTGAACCCTTCAATCGATCCGTCAAACTTTAAAGACAGGATGATGCAGCACCTTTATTTCTTTCTTTCCATTATAGAAAACATTCTATGCAAATCGCGACATTCCTGGATAAAAAAAAGCCTGATATAAAACTTTTTCTTTTTACCAAACCAACACGACTTATACATGCAAAACGATTCAGATGTGAAACAGAGGAGAGGTCACGATGTGTTTTTTAAACCTGAAATGTGAAGTCATTGTTTAGTCAATATCATACTGATCAATAATGATTAAGAGCTCTTGCACATCTCTGGCAGCCTTAGTTATGGTGCATCATTTTCTGGCACCTTCCCACAATGCACTGCAGTGTTTTAAATCATTTTCCATCTCCTCACTGTTTTGTTTTTCTTTTTAATAGCAGTCAGTGAAAACTGGTTATATGCTCCAATTTTTACTCACCAACTGCCACAGACATGCTCTCTACTTTTAAGGTTAGACTGAAAACTTCCCGTTTTGATAAGGTTATAGTCAGGCCCGGATCAGGTGACCCCGAAGCATCCGTTAATTATGCTGCTACGTGATTCCCTGTGACACACTGAGCATTATCTCACTCACCTTTTTTCGTTCCCCGGGTGTTTATATACCCCTGCTGCATGTCATTACATTTTGTCTTCTTTCTCCAATAGTGTATGTTCAGTCCTTTCTCTGGTGCTCTCTTTTTTTGGTTGTTCAAATGGAGTTTTTCCTTCCACTGTTCAAAGTGTTTGCTCACAGGGGATTGTCTGATTGTTGGGGTTTTCTCCTGAATACCATAGCATCTTACAGTATAAAGTGCAAATGTTGCTGTGATTTGGCACCATATAAAAAAAAACCAAAACACTTGAATTGAGCTGAACTGTTTATGATTTTACTCCAGCATGTATATGGCTGCTAATTCAGCCCTTTCCCCATTGCAGCAGGCCACCTAGAACTTGATTTTCCAGTGCACGTCAGAGCACAGATGTGCAAATTCACATATTCTAAATGTTCCTTGCATGAAGGCAGAACTGTACAGCAGAGAGAGCCCCTGCTGCTTGCTTGGCTCGGTCAAACCCCTTTCGCGACAAGGAATTAATAAAGCCTACCAACAGTACACAAAGTATTCTGTCATCTGTGTGTCACCATTCCCAGTCCAAGCTGTACGGAGGAAAGACTCTTTCAAGTGCCATCACCTGCTGTGATCATCCACAGTAAGATCATTTACAATTTGGTAAATTAACAGCAGTGAGCATGTTTGTACCCGTTTGTACCTCTGTTCTTGCTTTTTGTCAGTTGCTGTGGCAGGATATGGGAATCTGTTAATGCTCATCTTGGTGCCGGTACATTACCTCTGATGATGCACGGTGCAGTGAAAATGTATCTGCCCCATGATTTCTTAGATTTTTTGCATATTTATCACATTTACTTGTTTCAGGTCATAACACAATTTTTAACATTAGACAAAAATAACCCGAGTAAACAAAATACTGTTTTTTTAATTGATTTAATTTATTCAGAGGAAAAACTATCCAGTTCTAACTGACCCTGTGTGGAAAACTGACTGTCCCCCCTTGTTAAATTAGCACATTTTCTGGAAATCTGAGTTCAGTGTCACTGGCCACGCTCAGGCCTGATAACTGCTGGACCTGTTGAATCAAGAAATCACTTAAAAAGAAAGTGAAGTAGGCTAAAAGATCTCAAAAAGCAACACATCATCCCACAATCTAAAGAAGTAAGTAAGTAAAACTTTATTTATATAGCACCTTTCTAGATAAAAGATCACAAAGTGCTTCACACAAGGATAAAAGAAGCAGCTGAGAAACAAAGTTCATTGATATGTGTCACCATGTAAAGAGTTACAAAACCACTTCTTAGGCTTTGGGACTTCAGCAAACCACAATGAGAGCCATTATCTACAAATGGAGAAAACTGGAAACATTGGTGAACCTTCCCAGGAGTGACTGATCTACCAAAATTACTCCAGGAGCATATCGATGACTCATCCAGGAGGTCACAATAGAGCCTGGAACAATGTCTGTAGAACTGCAGGCCTCAGTTAAGGTCAGAGTTCATGATTCAACAATAAGAAAGAGACTGGACAAAAATGGCATCCATGGGACAGTTCCAAGGAACAAGAACACAAAGGCTCATCCCACATTTGCCAACAAACTTTGTGATGAGTTTCAAGACTTTTGGGAAAATATTCTGTTGACTAACAAGACAAAAGTTGAACTTTTTGGAAGGTTTGAGTCCTGTTACATCTGCTGTAAAACTAACACAGCATTTCGTAAAAAGAACATCCTACCAACAGTCAAACATGGTGGTGGCAGTGTGATGGTCTGGGGCTGGTTTGCTGCTACAAAACCTGGACGACTTACGCTAAATGATGGAAATATGAATTCTCCAAATACTTTATCACGGCACTGTATAACACTTAAAGTTTAACTTCAAATTGCAGTGTATAGGGCCTATTTTGTGCTTCAGAACATGGGATAGGCTAAGCCTATTGAGTTTCTTCTGTGCCCCCTCCACTTTGGGATTTTACTTCTCAGATAGGTCCCCAAGACGCCCCCACTGCATAAACTGGTAAAGATATATTCTTAAAATCGGTGTATAATTCGTGTATAGTGTCAGACCAACCTGTAGGATTTGGCGAGTCGGCTGGGTGACTGTTTAGGTGAGGACACTCTCTGTAGCGTGGCGTAGCTGGGCATGTCAGCAGAGGCTGATCCCAGGCGCTGCAGCTTGGTAGGAGATCCCACCGCCTGCAGAGGGGAGCTCACCCGCTGCAATGCAAGATTTGTACTTCATTAATTGGGAATGTCACTCACTTTAAATATTCATCCTCTCTTCTTATTCCTATCATTATTTCCATAGAGATGAACAACTCCCCCCCGGAGCTGGAAAACCAGAGAGCAGAAACTCTAATCCGTGATAACATCCTGATGAAGAGCTCTGGGTTATCAGACCAAACATGAAGTCACGACTGTAAACTTTTACAACCAAGTGAACCTGAAATGCAGCCGTGAGCAACGGGCCGCCAAATGAAGTTCCCTCAGAACTGTACTGGTTGAAAAAATGTTTCCAATGCCTTTCAGCTGCAGAGCTAAAGGGACAATTTAAAACACCGTTAATTTAGACGAGCGTGGTCAAGTCATGATACACTTGAAAAGTGAAGGTAAATCAGTTTAAATGTTCAACAAAGTTACAATAAAGAATTATGAAAAATGAACTAATGAGTGAACAGTAGTGTAAATTGCCACCTGTTACAGCACTTGTTGGTGCAAGTTTGTTGGTTTGTGGTTTTTCCCTGTGGCAGCCAACAACCTGCACACTTTCTAATAATCACTGTTAAATAAATAAATAAATAAATCAGAATCATGGGTAATTAATCCTAAAGTTAATTAAATTGTTATTTGAATGAAATGATATTGATAACCTAACTATAATGATGATAGCGCATGCATGTATTAATGTCTTTACGCACATGTTCTCTTCCTTAATGGGAATCTGAACAAAGCTTTGCATGGACATCGTCCCACATGCAGTGATCATGTAACTGCGAATGCAATGTTACGTTCTCACATGTTTAACGTAATCCAAAATTACAGAAATAAAGTCAGCTAAACAGGACTTTGTAGTGATAGTTTCTGCAAGAATAACGATAATGTATGTAAAAGAAAGAGCGGGCTCAGTTTGGATACCTTTGCAATAGACACTGACACCATCCACTGAATATGTAAGACACATTCTGCTTCTGAGGTTTTTCTCCACAAACATGTTGAGCAACATAAGGTTAGAGGTAGAATTTGTTCAGTGGTTCTGAGATTTTAACATTTGTTAACAAAAACTTTCTCTGTCTCTCTTTTGTGGGTTTGTCAGTGGGATGTGTGAAAAATGGACACGTAATTTGGCAGAGATTTGGTGGCCTTTGCCACAATGATTACCCGAACAATGCTTGCTGACTTTGTGTTGAAAACGTGTGAAAATACTACAGCTTGTATCTTTTGAGATCAATGGGAGCAGATTGAATTTGACTTCAGTATTAGTGCATTAGAAATTATCCAATCGCTACATAAAACCCTTCAATACACTTTGGTTGCAGCGTGTACAGGAGGAGTGGAAAACACATCCGTCACACAACAACTGAAGCATCATAGTAATACCTTCAGGGATATGTACCTGTGCAGGCAAAGTGGCACACGAGTAATACATGGATGGTCCAGCAGGTGCAGGTCCGCCCTCCGTGGACATGTGGAATGCGCTGCCAAGGGCCTGCTGGGCAAATGAGTCTCTCTGGGACTGTGAAGGAGAGTCTGTGCCTGCTAACTGGGCAGCTGCACGGCTGGATGTCACCTGAAGACGGGTGGAGGGAAGAAACATGAGACAGATGAGGGGAAGAAGGGGTCAGACAGAGAGGGAGCAAGGAAGGGGGAGACGGATGTGAATGAAGACATAAGAGGACAAGAAAGGAGGGTGAAGAAGAGTGCACAGGTTAGGAGGACACGGGACAGGAGACATGAAGAAGACAGAGGGCTGGAGAAAGGGCATTTGGAGAAGGTAAATCAGAGGAACAAGCACCTGGTTGTAGCTGTGAACTGCCCCTCCAATTTGCCCACTGCGGCCTGGGACTGATTCTCCAAGCGTCAGCCCTTGATTACTATGGTAACCAGCTGCTGCATAGGCATCTTGGTTGTTAAGCTGTAAAGCGCTTTGGGACAGGAGTCCTTGTCCTGATGGGAAAAAGAAAAAGAGTCGAATTAATAAGGGTGATGAGCACTGGCAAAGGATGTGGTCACTGAGCCTGTGCAATGTGCAAATTTTTGATGGAGAAAAAACCTGTTCATTAAATTCATTAAACTGATTTTTTAAGAGAGGGAAAAGGAAGAATCTGGGTTAGCAGTCTGAAGAAAAGTAAAATGATTTACAAGAAGTTTTTTGACCAGTGTCAAAAGCCACCTTACAACCAGACTTTATTTCTGTCAAGCTGCTTTTATGTAACTGTTTTCAAATGACTCTTACTTTCTACAACAGTCAGTCTTTGTGTAAAGACTTCTTCTGTTCGTGGCCTTGAAGGCATTCTGTAACCTACTTTACATCCCACGTGTTATACAATGTATTTCTTTTTTATGGGTGAAAGACTGAACGTGAATACAACAAGCAGGACTGTGTTGGTCTGTAACAGACCTTGAAATGAAGAATAGAGAAAGGACGAAGCAGACTGAAGCCTGAAATGGAATGAAACAGATTTACTTATTGTCCTGTTTTAAGACATCCACTTGCTTTTTACCCACTATGTTATTCTCTCCACTCTCTTCCAGTCATGCTCCATGACCCTTAAATCTCACTCTATTCCTGACCTCCATTTAAAACACACTCTTTTCCTGCCTCTATCAGTTCCTTTATTGCTCTCGACTACCTGAGTGTCTCTCCCTCTCTCTCTCTCTCCATTCCATCTGCCTGTATAATTCAGCAGGGAGAGCGACACAAAAGTGTTAGAATGAGGCCAACAATGAAACTTTCACAAACTCACTCAAGGATGCACTGAAATAATCCATTTTCATTTGCTGTGAAAAAGTAAAACTTGTGGCTTCATAAATAAAAAATGAAGTGTAGTTAGTGAAAAGTTCTTTTTTTTTTTATTTTTGAAAAAAGACTGGTAGCACTCTTAACTACTAGTTAAATATGAAGCTAGTGTGTGGAGTGGGTTAAGGCGGCATTAAGGGAGCATTCACGTGTAAGGACTGTTTCAACACTCGACGGCAGGTGTGGCAGATGTTTAGCAGAGCAGTTAACCAGTGGCTCTATGATGTAGTGGTCAACAGGTTTGCCTTTCAAAAGGCGATCATCTCTCAATATAAGGAATAATAATCATAGCATCAGGGACTCACAAATGTAAGCACATTCCTCAAAGGGGATTGACGAAACTGTCGGAATGGGTGTAAGGAGGATGTACAAATAAGTGGGAAAACTTGAGGGACAAAATTTGGTTGCCCCTGAGAAAACAAGAAAGGTCCCTGCTTTGATAATTAGAGGAAACACGGACCCAGCCTAAAGGGACTCACGAGCTAGAATACTCTTCATGTCAGTCGCAAGTCTGGAAAAATGGGAGGATTGCATCAGGAATGGAATCTGGCGTTAAAAAATAATCAAATACAAGAACCCATCTGCTGCTGCCCCTTTATGGAAATTAGGGAGTAGGCAAGAGAAGGCACAGCAGTGCCCTAGCAATAGTCATTTAAGGCAAGGACACAACACCTTCATTAGCAATTAGCATGAGCCAAGCTATCTGCCTAACTACCTGCCTAACTGCCAACAACAAAGTCAGGCAGGTACTTCTTCACTTTCAAGTCAAATGGCAAGCTGCACAAGCACCTACCTCATTCTCTCTGAATAGTTTCATAATGTGATTTGATCAAATAGAAGGACTACTGTGATTTTATTGCTGGTATTGGCTTGAAAAGTTTAGCTAAACGCTTCAGCACAAGCAGAAAGTTTGCAAGACATCGCTCACTTCTATTAGTCTATCAGTGCCTGTGTAATTAACAACAGACAGTGCTGGTTTTGGGGGTTTTCCTTCTTTAAGACCAGCACTTTTTCACAGGTCCTGGTCGATTTTTTAAAGATGCCAAGACTTTTTTTTATCAAGTATAATTCTGTCTCTTAGGATTTCATTACAGCTCAAACACAGCAACATTTTGGATATTGAAATGAACTACATGGTGAGTGAATTTTGAAAGCCCGACTACTTCATAAATGCTGCTTTGGGATGCCAGTTTAATGAAAGCTGACTTACAGGGACAGAAACCAGCAGCTCCAAGTTAACTAAGGGTTAGATAATAGCTCTAAAATTGTTTAAAATTCAGGGTTAGTTAACCCTCCGCTGGCTGTGTGAACTAACTGGTAAGAGAAAGAAAGTTGCTTTCAGTCTTCAGGGGAAAAAAAAATGGTGGTTTGACTACATCCAGCCATCATCAACAACACTAAAACATCATCTCATTACAATGTGCAAAAGATCCATTGCCAACACCCTGGACCCACACACTACAGAACAGCCCCAAATTCTGAACTACAAAATATAATCTTGTGACTGACTAGTGCTTCTTCCCCTCAGCTGTTAAAAGGGGAGCTTATTCGGGTATTTGGACACTGTCCAAATAGTAAATGCTTTAAATGTCCTGTACCTCATAAGATAATAGTCTACTCTTAATAAACTTTGAATTCACACCGAAGCTATAAAGCAGATAACAGGTTTTAGATTTACATTTAAAGGGTTGATTCAGTCTCAAGAGTTTATCCATCATGATTAGAAATATTAAAAACCAAATTTAAGACCTTTTACTTTGTTGTAGTTTTTATTAAGGATCTACAAACAAAGAATCAGACTCTCAGTAGCATCAAACTGATAGTTAAATCAGTTTTAAACCATGCCAGTCTTAACACATCATTCCACATCTTAACACTTTATTTTTTATGACAGCAGCGAATTTGTCAACATAAAAGTTTTAGACCTGTATTTAAAAAAACATAGAAACAGAGCAAGTGACGCAAAAAGTGATAATCCTTATTGGCCAAGACATGTTTAGGTGACTGAAACAACATTTAAAATGCATCTACATGGATCTTATTTTTGTCTCCATGTTTAATAGGGAATGACATAGCGAGTCAGGAAGAGAGGCAGGGTTAAGTAGCTGACGACAGTGTTAGAGCAGAGTTAAATAGGTTAACAGCAGGTTTACGCTATCTTACAGCCAAAGCATAATGACATTAAATGCTTCATTGCTAATTTTACATGCAGCCTCATTAGGGCTTCTAAAGCGTTTGCAGTCTTGTGATTTTCACATGGACCATTTCATTTCCAGTGTAAACATGCAAACATGCGTAGACTGTGACACATAACAGAGACTCATGCGGCACGGAGGCATGAAACATAATGACAAAAGCATCTAGAAAGCAGCAAATGTTTTGTAGACCGTGAATGTTAAATGAATAATTTGGGAAGAGGAGGGCGGGAGCTGCTTGTACGACAGCCAAAACCCTCCCATCTCTCTTATTAAAGCGCTGTTTCATTTTTGATGCAACCTTGATTAATTCACTTTGGTGATGATAGCAATAATGTTCCTAATAAACGGCTTTAATTACAGAAATTAAACTTTTTTTTTAGCCAACAAGGTATTTAAAAAATGGCGTCCCGGTGTAGCTGCAGCGTTGCATGCATCTGTCAGCAGATATACTAGATTACGTTCCCTTTATTCTGGCAAAATAACTCGCTGCACCCATATTTATTAAATTTTTAGCACTCAGTACTCTCAAAGGAGTTCTTGAGCTGTCCTCTGTCAGCACTGGCTGTTCCTTTAATCTCCGCTTGTGTCACTTTTTTTGCCAGCAATCTAAGAATCAAACCAAGGACAGCGCACGAGACAAAACCAAGAAACGTTGCTTGTTTGTGATTATTAAAGAAGAGAGAAATCTTAGTGCCGGTGGTCAATAACCACTGCACGGGGCAGATAAAGCCAGCAGCTAACGGCAAAAGGAGTCACTCTGGATAAAAGGGTTGGAAAATAAAGCTCGACCAAAGTGAAAAGTCACATTAAAGTACAGAGAATGGCTGCAGGCGGAGTAGCTGGTGATTCTGCATTATTTAAAATGTGATATCAAGCTAAGGGTGCTGGCTGAGTTTACTGGGTCGAGGCCTCAGTGTCCAATATGCTCATCTTCTTAGAGTACACACGTATATCCATACACAGGCTTTACACACACACACACACACACACACACATACACACACATTATGAAATGAAGGAATTTGTACTCCAGGCCTGTTTGAGATCAATTCACACACCCTCATGCACAGAAGACTCAAGTGTGTCTGTGTGCAAAGCCAGGGGATATTTTCCACAGTTTTTCTTTGCCACTTTAGGTGTGTTTCATATGGCTAGTGGAGCCTTTAAGGAAACAAAGGGCCTCATAAATACATTATTACTCATATGGCACGACACTAAAGGCTCCACTCATTTCGTCTGATGTAACTGAGTGTGTGTAGGAAAAGATAGGGGTGTATTAGTGTAGCAGCAGGAAAGTAATGGGGTCCTGTAAGAAGGTGTCTGCTTGTACATTTTAATATCTATTCAGAGCTGGGTGAACAGACACACGCACACTTGGATCCCCCCTGCCCCCGTGATCTCATGCATGAACACTGAGCACATTTGCATATACCTGCATCTACGGAGTCGTGCACATTCTGACCTCTTTTCTCTTTTCTGTCACGCAGGCAGACCCAAAGAGCTTTTCTTCGTGACCAGACTTCTCGATTGACATGTTTTAATATTTCATGAGGTGGTCTATTTTTAGATGCCCATTAGAGGCACGTCGAGTCTGCAACACAAATGAAACTGCATGCACGGTCCCAAATAGCTGCTCACAACACAGCCGCAAACACAAGCATGAAGTAGCGTGAAGACACTCAGTGTACTCTGCTGCTGTGTCACATTAATCTGCTCAGCAGCTCGAGTAAACGGCATGAAATCTGGGCATGGTTTACAGGTGTGTGTGTGTGTGCTTATGTAAGCATCGCTTCATTTATCACATAGGTATTATATTTCCTATGCATGCATGTGCTTGGCTGTGTGCTAAGTAGTGTGTACTCTTAGCGCCAGATTTATTAAACGGGACGAAATAAACATGTAAGTGCAACCGGCAAACAGCGCTCAGAGGTGTGGTTAGCTTTATGGGTGATTTAGAAAAGTTGTTCTGGTTTTTCTAAACAAAGGCGGAGTCAGTTCGTTTCAATATCAAGAGCAAAAAATACAACAGGCTTTTTTTTCCATTGTTAAATGTTGGTGCAACTAGCAGTAAATCACACATCTCAAACGTTGGTAAATCAGTTTGCTCGCTTGATTTAAATATTCTCCTCGCTATCTTTTGTACCTTGAGAAAGAAGCTCCCAGAAGTACATATGCAACAGGGTCAGTCACAAAAATCTCTGAGTTCCCACCTCTTAAATGCAATCTTATCATTGCGCTCTATCATAGCGGAACACGCTAGTAAATTTGGCACGTTTTAAATCACGCTAATAAATCTGGCTAGTGTTTTCTTAACACAAGCAAACAATTATTTGCCACGATCAGAGTAATTTCTCACATAACTTGTGATTAATTTTAGAGAGTTACCATTTCTAGACAGTAACTCCAAATCACTGGCAGCTTTTATCATCAGCAAGTTGAGCTAACATTGAATGAGTTGGCTTAAACTGCCCATCTGTTCCCCCCCAAAAAATACAATAAAATAATTATGATAAAGGTGTCAAGGCTAGCTATGCAGCTTGCATATTAAAGACATGGAGAATGTCAGTATATAAATTTTAAGACTGACATTAAGAATGACTTATTTGATCCAAAATGATCAATTTCAGTTCAGTTAGCCGCTAACATCCAATAGCATCTATGCAAGTTTCTTAACAGGATTCATATACTAGACACTAGATGGGCTAGTTATTCACCATTTATAGCAAAACAGTTTGCCTATGATTGTTTTTCTTTACTGATTAAGACAGCTGGATTTTACAGTGAGAGGCAGAAGTGCAAGAATACTTGTAGAAGCCATTTTAAATTATTGAAAAACCAGAATGTTTCATGTTGTAAACATGAGACTCATTCACACTCATCCCACGTGAAGACTATTCAGTAAACTGTAAACTAGTTGTTCAGATATGTCGTTAGAGCACAAAAAGACAACAGTTGTTCCCTTTTCCTAACACTGACACACCAATATGAGTTCATTAATGCTGTATGTTTCACTGCATCATTCCTTCTGTTGTTCCTCTACTCACCCTCTTGTTGTCCTCACTGCCTTTATTGTGTCTGTGGATAACCTGCCATTGGCTCTCTCACTCTCTCATTTGATTAGCCAGTGAGTGACTGGTTGCATGACTGATATTTGACATTTAAAAAATTACCTGTCTGTGAATGTTAATGCACGATACTGTGCATGCACACTTCTACAACTTTTCTGTGTTTTCCTTCAGTGCTCATTGTGTGGATATATGTGGCTTAATGGGTCTGTACTGTATACAGTAGCTGCATGTTCGTGTGTGTGCCTCACCTCTCTGCACTGTGAACAGCAGGCCAGCTGACACCTCAGCAAGGATGGATTAGCATATCAAACTACTGGCAACACTCTGCATGTCTCCTGACAGCTACCGCTCTCGCATGGGGTAGAATATAGAAAAGACTTCCCAGTATCATCTCTGGGACCAAGTCTAGAAGGTGAGAGCGGTCTCACTGAGCGCTCCTACAAACTACTTTAAACTTCACATTTAAAAAAGCAGTGCAACCTCTCTTTTTCTGGTAATTGTTTCTAAGTTATTAAGGAACTTGGCAGATAACGAGTCAAATAAGTCCTTTTATGGACCAAATCAGAGCTAAGAAGAGAATAAATAGAAGTAGTAACTTAAATCTAGTCTTAAAATGAATCAGTTTTCACTTTAACTGATTCATTTTAATCAACTTCTGAATGTTCAAAGGCTAAAAGTTATATAGGTTATACAAGAACAGAAAGGAAATGTGACATCAACAAAAAAATTCAATGAAAACTGCATTCATCTTTGGCACACTAACATACTATTGCAATAGATTCTGTGGATTAAAGCTTTTATGTTTGAAAGAAGCCGTATTTTGACCGCAGCAGTCACGGTAATGAAAGAAAACATGTTTTGCATTTAGGTGAGGATACAGCCTGAGTACAGAACACCACGTTACAGCCTTCATTAAAAAGGTTGCTTTTAATTCAAAGGAGGACTAAACATACTGCTGCACTGCCATGCTTCCTCACTAGTGGAGGAGGCTGTTTTTGTGAAGCGCACTTTCTTTGTGAACTCACACACATTCAACAAATTAATCAACCGAAACCTGGAGACTACGGCTCTCTGGGAATAACCATTCTCGCTGGTTTTGATTAGATTTTACCTTTCCTCTTCCAAGATATTCTTCTTTTGCTGTCTCAGGAAAGAAAAAGAAGGAAGAATTGTTTCTCGTTCTACTCTCATCATCACAACAATGATCTTACTGTCTCCTGTAGAAGTGTCCTGTGAGTCCAAAATGCCTGATTCCTGGAGCGATCGGATGCAGGAGTCCACCAGCTCTAGGCCTGTTGTCAGCTCCTCCTCTATGTCCTTCTGTCCATCTACATGTGCAGGAAGAACAGGAGACAAACATGAGCAAACATGAGTGTCACTCTTACACATCATGTGTCTACACTATTTCTTACAGTGAGCAACATGAAGAGCCACATGCATGGACTCCCAATGACTCTCATTGGCTCTGCTTTCTGTCTATTGTGTTTGTAACCGTTCAGTTTCAAGTCTTCCTTTAACCAGAAATCCACCTTTGAATATACGGAACTGGATCTTAGAATATAACACAATTCTAGATAATTTTCAACAAAAAAATATTAAAAATCATTGTCATTTAACTGCAGATTAGTTACCCAAGAAGTGGCTTTACGCACTGACACAGAGCATCATGCAATGGGAATCCATGAGCCAAGGGTAAAGGCCTAACTGATAATCCAGCAACAAATCTTGAGGTCCACCTTGTACTTAGATACCAGCCGTTTGTCTGTCAGAAAGAAGCTGATAACATGCCCAGTGTTTTCAAGTTAAAGTGGGCTGCCAAGGGGGATAAAAGCTTACAAATGAGTCTTAGGAGCAACATTAATCTCTTATCGAGACGGGAGAGAAACGGTAATAGTAGAGGACTTAGTCAGTGGATTTAGGAGGCAGATTTTATTGACTTCAACTGACACAATTGTAGACTGATGATGTTGATGCTGTTGGTGAAACATTTCCAGGGCTGTCTGAAGCATTCCACTAGATTTACTCTCACCCTCGCTAACAAAAGCTAAAAGTCAATTTTAAACCTGCCCCCCCCCTCCCCAGAAGTGATGGGTTTTTAATAATTCATGAGTGATGATGAGATCAAGAGGTCCGATTGGAGTGAGCAATGGTTTTCTGTAAAATAAACGCTGTCTTTGTGAGGTTGAGTGGTTGAGCTGGTGCACAGCACAGCGGGATGGATGAAAACCGCAGCAGACATTGAAAACTCTCAGTGTGGAGGGTTTAAAGCACAAAACCTCGGCGCTTCCTTGTCAACTCTTTGTTGGCGGAGGTCGCCGGCCCAGCCACTCAGATAATCAATCTACTCTAAACACGCTATACAACTCAACGTGACTGACAATGAGGCCGAGAGAGGGAGACCTAAGTGTCACGCATGGGAGGTATTTTTCAGCTAAAAAATGCTGTCAAAGAAGTTGTCAAGCCTGGAGAGGTGTCTTAATTTGACTTTCAAATTGCCTAAAAGCTCATTGATTCTCATTGTCCTTTATGGAAAGCACATCCCATCTGGTTAAACTACATACTGAGAATTATTTGCAAATGCTGCTTTACTCAGTTGTCAGATGGTTTGAGGTGTGGTGAGAGAATCTCACCTTTTATTGTTAACTAACCTTTACTGGGGTGGTTTAAGACCGCCGTAGTACTTTCTAAAGAACTACATCAATATATTGGGCTGGGAGGAGATTACAGTGGATAACAATGTAATAAGCACAACCAGCAAAGCGCAGCGCTGCAGTACAAACAACAGTGAATATGACAGTCACGTATAGGAGCGTTCGAGTCAAATTATTACCTTGGTTATTCCAGCGAAACTTCTCATCTGCTGAACTGCAAGAGACAAACAAGAGAAAGAAAAGTGTTAACCTACTGCGAAATGTTGTTCTTTGGTGGAGCACCATTGGGATATTTTTAGATTGACAGTAGTCCATTAAGCCACACATGCCTTAAACTGTGTTTCCCATCCATGTCCACTGCGTATGTTTGCGGTAAAAATGGAAATACCACACAAAATGCTGCTTTCTGCTGTTTGAACTCTTATTTTTTCACCCATAGCTGAAGGATGAAAACATACAGACTGCAGATTCTTCAGTACCTTGGGAACAGAGACCCTTCTCAAAACCAATAACATACATTCCAAAATGCCTTATTATCAAAGTGAAAACAAGGTTTCTTTTGAATTTTTCTTTTTGAGAACTTGTTTGGGGTATTTGTTTATCCCTCTACAGTGTTATCTTGTCATGGGAATGATTTCAAAAGAGTAAGCACAAAGGGATTTGAGATAAGAAATATTACTAAAAGGGTGGTGAGGAAACATCATTGCAAATAGGACCAGAGAAGTCTGTCTCTTTTTCTGCACCAGTGAAACACAATAATAAAAAAATATAAGATTCCATACACATCTGCACTGATTTGGTACCCAGTAGTGCCAACAGATAAAGCACGGAGTACCAATGCTGTTCACAAGTGTCGACGTTGCTCCTGAAATTCCGTGTGCATTTACTGTGTTTACAGACCGTCTTCAGCTTTGTCTTGGCAGCCAATAACGGTATCTTCACACAGACTCTCATTAAGTGTTTCAGCACAGCCATAATGTTACATATAACAAACAATGTTAACAGGCCTACGCATTTCTGTTTCAGTTGTCATACAACTGCGTGGTTATAAGTCTCACGCAAACTCATTTCCTCTTCTCTCCTGTTATTTCCCCTCTTGTTCTGTCCTACCAGGTAGCAGAGAAGTAATATTTGCTCCTTGAATTTCATTACATAGCATGTCCGCGAGCATGTCAGCTCCTTTACGCACTTAATTTGTTGATTTGTTTGCTAGTTCACTCAGGAAAATTTGATGGCTATGTGATGAAACGTGTCTTTCTGTAAAGCCACTTCTACCTGTGATTTTGTGTGGATTGCCACCCTGAAACAAACATATGCTGTTTGACTTTATGAGAAACTGTATTGCTGTTTTTAATGTTTACTTACAGTGGTATTCTTGTTGTGCTGTTCCAGTTCTCGGTCTAGAAACCACACACACAGTAATTCTATACAACCTTCGACTGTAGCAATGTCCAATAAATCTTTGAAGCCTCCTCTTGTATATTTTCTCTGTAACTCCCCAACCAGTGATATTTGTCAGAAGACATTAAACACCAGAGCACGTAAATTCCTATTAATCTTACAAATTCAGAAAACTGTCATTGTATTATGATCGCCAAGATGTTCAGTGTAAATCAATATCAGCAAGATTTAAACCTTTGTAATCCACACACACTATATAACCCTCTTGTTTGTGTCAATACATGACATAACACCAAAATAATAAAGTTCACCTGTGTAAGTAGGCTACAGGTTCAGTAGAGCAAACAAGTGGAGTGACTACACACCATGCGCTGTTTTAAATACAGTGTTATTGTTTTATTACTCTGAGTAAAAGTATAATTTCCAGGTTGTGTTTCCCCCTTAAGTGTTATAGGCTCTTGATAATTCAGATTTCCTGTATTCTCCTCTGAGGCCTGTTCATTGAAACAAGCTAGAGGGCTTCAAGTTCTACCTTTGGAAAAGTTCCTTATCCACCTCAATTCCTTGATGACCGACCACCTGTTGATAAGACTGACATTCCCAAAGGTTACTCTGTGCCTCTGAGCCTGAAAATTAAAATTACTATGATCTCCTTCCTTCAGCTGTTCCCTTTAGGGTACACCATAGTGGATCATCTGCCTCGTCTGCCTCTAGTACTCAAACCCTCTGCATGAGCTCTTTCACTACATGCACGAAGCTTCTCTGTGGTCTCTCTTTTGCGCCTGCCTGGCAGCTCCATATTCCACATCCTTTGTCAAGTACATCCACTGTCCCTCCAGTGCACATGTCCAAGTATGTCAGACTTGCCTCGCTAACCAAACTACTCAACCTGAGTTGTCCCTTTGATACACTCATTTCTAAACCTGCCCTTCCTAATCACTCCTAACGAGGAAGGTAAAACGGTAAAATAATGACACTATAAAATAGTGTACACTAACCATATGTAAAAACATACAAAGGGGTATGACTTTCTAATAAAAACATAAATTTTTCTTATGAATGTGGACTTTCATGTCCTGGTGATGAAGTTAGAAGCAGTAAGTGATTAATTTAGCTCAAAGGCTGGAAGGAGCTTAAACCAGTTGCCCACTGGTCTCAGCTAATTGCTGATCAAATAATCTGCTGGTTTTAGTTTTCTTGTTAGCATACAGAATTCAAAGCGGTATCAATCTCCCCATCAAACCTCATACTCTTATAACCACAGTGTACCCACGAGAATATGGGATAACACACGCCGTCACAAAGCTCAGATCACTTCAACCAGGTTTGCTGAGCATGACAGTGAGTTCACTGTACTCAAATGGCCTCCACAGTCACCACATTTCAATTCAAGAGCACCTTTGGGATGTGGTGAAATGAGAGAGTTCCATCACAGATGTGCAGCTGACTAATCTGCAGTAACTGGGTGATGCTGTTGAAGCTCATGAAGAATTAAAGGCAGCTCTGACCGCCAAATGGGGTCCAACCCGGTACTAGCATGGCGTACCTGATAAAGTGCATGTTCTTACTCACTTCCTCTGCTCATTGAGATGGGAACCAGAATGGTGTTAACACTGTGAAAGTGTACATTGGAACCCAAACCATGACCTATTCCTCTTGTGGTGGCTACACCTAACCAGTGAGTGAAAACTGAATTTAAAAGTGAAAATGTCAGATAAAACTAATTAAAAACAGAGGAGGGTTCCACTTGGTAGCCGAACATTAGATAACAGTGTTGTAGATAATGTTTAAATAGGGTTTGTAGATCTTTTACATTACAGTATATTTTATTGGCGAGAAAATACTTTTACTTCAAAGCGTAATTGGGAATACAGCCTAGCTGCATGGGAACATAATTTTTAGGAGACAGGCTGGTATTAAATCTTCCCATTGATTACCTGCATTTTCTGTGGGTGTATGTGGTGTATGACGGATTGCGAGAGGGAGCCAAGCGGTATATGTTAATGGGGCCTTTTGTCAGCATAGCAGACTCCTCATCCATCAGACGTTATTATCCCCAAAAAAACAAAGCCATGCACTTGCACAAACACTCCTCCACAGACAGAAGTCTTGAAAGCACGCAAAGCACACAAATGCATCACACAAAGCACGGAAGCAGAGAGAGACTGAACCCCCGTGTCTGGGAGGATGGAGTGTGTTTATATCAGACAAACACCTTTGACGGGGCAGGATGATGAGGATTATTATGACCGGTCTGGGCCCCGACAGGCAGTACCGATGACACAGACTGAGTCAATGTTTTCTTAAGAGTACAGCAGGCTGGTCCTCACATACTTTTCCTACATTTGTTGGTGTCAAAATGATGCCTCACTGCTCTAGAATATGCCTGAGTGGAGATGAATGTGTTTTATTTACCAATGGCCAAGATGTGATGCAAGTAAAAGTCAATGCAAGCTGAGCGCTCATGTAGACACCTTGCTGGAAACTGTGAGGAAAGAGGCCAAGTGGTGTTAGCTTCAAGTGGTTACATCAACACGAGGCTGAAGCTGGAATATAAAATAGTCCAGAGGGTGTTGGATTTTAGTCAGAACTGGGTGAAATGTAGAACTTTGTTGTTCTTCATTATAAGGACAGGAGCAGAGAAGAGATGAGTAAAGAGTAAAACGAAGGAATCAGAATCAAAGTGAACTCTTGGAGTACAATATGCACAAAAAGACTAGTGTCAAAGCAATCCTTAATCTAACGCAGTTGAATACAATCACGAATCAGGGTCGAAATGTTATTGTAAAGAACAAACAGCAGACCCGTGCACACATTAAGGCTTTTCAGCATATACTTTATTCACTTGGTTGCTGTTTCAACACTACTTGGCTGTAGCTTTGCAGTTCCCAGCCGCACACACCAACAACAACCTAATCTCAGGACCCAGTACAGATTTTAAAGCCAGAGAGGCGTGATTGCAGGTGCTGTGCAGCTGCGTCCGTATCCTCTGCAGTGGCACCACAGACCACGCCCCACCACATACCCCCGTCGCCCGACTGAGGCCGGGGAGCTATCCGGCTGAACCTAAGGCTGTGTAAGCAAGACTCTTACACAGCCACGCTAGGCTACAGAGATAGCTTTTACTTTAAGCTATAGTCATGTGATGAAGAATGTTTTTAAAGACTCAAAACTAGTTAAAAAACTAAGTACACCCCATCATTCAGTAGCTTGTAGAACCACTTCAGCAACAAAAAGAGCATAAATATTGAAGCTTTATCAGTCTCCCGCATCGTTGTGCAAGAATTTTGGCCCACTGTTCTTTACAAAGTTGCTCCAGTTCATTAAGATTTGTGGGCTTTCATTTATTCATTTGATTAGGCCGTTGCAGCATCTTTTCCATTTCAGCCATTCTGTTGTAGATTTGCTGGTTGCTTGAGATCACAGTACTGTTGCATGACTCAATTTCAGCTGTCAGACAAATGGACTCACATTTGACTCTAGAATACTTTGGTAAACAGAGACGTTGATGGCTGACTCAATGACTGCAGGGCGCCCAGTTCATTTGGCTGCAAAACAAGCCCAAATCATCATTCCTCCAGCACCGTGCTGACAGTTGGTATGAGGCGTTTGTGCTGCGTTTATGCTTTGTTTTTTCCTAAACAGGAAGTTGTGTATTATGGTCAAACATCTAAAGTTTGGTCTCATCTGTGCAAAGGACATTGCTGGATATATACGTCTTGTGATTTGTCCAGATGCAGATTTGCAAATTTAATCCATGCTGCCAGGTTCTTTGTAGAGAGAAGAGGCTTCCTCTCAGAAATAACTCCAAACAAGCCATACCTGTTCATTCTTTTTCTAATTGTAATGTCATGAAATTTAACATTTATCATGGTAACTGAGTCTGTAAATGTACCATTACCTTGACCTAAATATTCCAGAGAAATGCCAAAACATCTGCTTTTATAGAGGTAACCACTCGTGTCGATGACCAGTTAATCAGGTGCATTTGATTATCAGTACCTGGCTGGTAGTTAGCCTCTTAATTCCTATGGAAACACTGAGGGTGTATTTAGTGTTTGCAGGAATGTGAAAGACAGCTTTCCTGTGATTTTTATTCTTCACATGACTGTAAATGCTAACATCACACTGACAATGTTAAGATGTTGATGTGCGTATATAACAGCCCCCTGGAAATTTGCCTGTGGTGTGATTTTAATGGAAAATGACATGGTGCACCTGAGCTGCAACTATCCTTCATCTCTCCCTCTGCAGTTCTTTCTGCTACTCGCCACCAGCTATATCTAGTCAGTGTTCACTACCTGAAACAGTTCATGTGCCTTCTGGCCCAGGAAACACAGAGAACTGGTGCTCGTTTCCCATTGAATCTCTATTGTGCATCAATGATATTTGACAGTATAATTAGTGGAGCAAAAGAAGACTAATTGACAGTGTGATCATCTTACCTGCTGCGGGTCATGTCACTGCATAGTACTTCATCAGTGCTAATGATACAGTGCGTGTGGGTGCATGTGTGAGTGTGGCTTGTTTTCTGTTTCATACAGAGCTTAAATACTAGAAACTTAAGTATCAGCCTTAGATATACACTGTGGGTGTAGAACAGCACAAGACTATACATGTCAATGAAAAAGCAACAATTTTGCCGCGTGAGCACAAAACACAATGATATTACATAATCCGACATAAAATGATCTGAAGTTAAGGACAATGTTGTTTACTGCAAAAGTGCTCAGCTACAATACCGGATTATCTCAAAAGTCCCCCTGGCTATTTTTAGAAGCAAGAACAACTGACCTTGTAAAATTAGGATTATAACATGAGACAAACCTCCCCTCTAGTGTGAAAGTCAAATGCAGAGAGGCTCCATTCTCATTCCCAACAAGCTTGGCTAAAACCTAATTAGAAAGATCGGATACACTAATTAGTAAGTAGTAATTACCACGCCATTTATTTCCAAAACCAGGACAAATACAGACTATTACCTGTTGATTTAATACTTACTGAGTGTATTGCGGATAGCTCCAACAAGCCAAATAAAGGGACAACATCTCGAGAGACTCTAGCTACTTTAGACCAGAGACAACCGACCATTTTTTATACTGCCCGTCTTTCAAAAGGTCATGGATGTTTTGGACCAGTGAGGTCAGTGCCCGAGTGATCACTGCTATCTCGTAACCAGTGGGCTAGGTAGGATTTGAATAGCACCACATCTGTAATGCAACAACCCAACTGCTGTTTAAACCTTTTGTTTATGGGTGACAGCCAATCAGAAGAAAGTTGGCTTAAAGTGAGGGTGGCCTTAAAGAAGAGAAGCTAAAACATTGTGAAATAGTACAAATATTGATCTGGAAATAAGCAAAATATTCTTTAAGAATTATAAATGTACTCATATGAAGTAAGAGATGGAGATGTTGAGGGTTCATATTATATTTTATGGAAGCATATTAACAATGCATCTGTTTTAAGGTCTTCAAAATCCTTCAAAATCATTACAAAACCACCATAAAATGTCTGAATTTTGAAGGGGTTGTAGAAGTTCTAGTTAACTTTAAAATAAGTCTATGATGCTGCATTACACAGTACCTGTCACAGCTGCTGTCATTTTAGGCCTATAATGCAAATCTTACAATAAGTGGGAACGTAGGCCCGTGTGTGTCAAAATAAGAGGACAATTTGAGCTATAATTCAAATCAAGCAAATAGCAAGTTAGGTAAAAGCTCTCTATTCCAACACTTGAGCCCAGCTATGACAATTTTAGTTAAAAGCCCCACTTGGAACTTTCGCTTGGATGAAAGAACAGATGGGAAGTGTAACACTGTAATTTTAAATAATGATCAACTCTCGTTGTACAATGTGACCTGATATTTTCAGATGCTTTAAAGGATGCATTTTGGCTATTTGGTTCTATTTCTAGATTTAAAAATGAAACAGGTAATGTCATAAATCAGGCCACTGCTCTCTAACCACCTAATCTCTCTGACTGACTGGACTGCTGCATTAGGAAAGAACAGAGGACAACTGAGAGAAGCAACATGATACACAAACAGCAAGAGAAAGAATGAAAGAGATACACAGGGAGGCAGAAAATAAAGGGTGTAATATAATACAAAGATCTGAAGAGGAGAGGCAGAAGATGATGGACACAGGGAGAGAAAAAGGAGAGAGCTCTGTTAAATCCAATGAGAGGGGCTTAAAAGAGCGAATGCCAAGATAGCAATGAAAATCCCATCATTTTATCCACCCAATAAACACATTCTAAACCCTGTCCATATAATCCATCTATTTCCATGCGTTCCATATTATCTGTTATCTGTGCTGACCACAATGCCGGTCCTCTTGTAGACAGAGCAGTTAGATAATAGAGCCACCCATAAAGGAAAGCAAAGGCCTTTTTCACTCTTGGAAACCATCAGACAATAGTGCAGCTTGTGTCAGTGCTGATTTAGATTCAAAAGCTAAAGCCACACTGCGGTTGTTAATTTACTCAGGGCCATTTTACAGACATTACTTAAAAAAAAAGCCCAAAACAAAGTGAAAGGCTTTTATAATAAAAACAAAGGGGATGGCTTTTACAAACGTAGATTACTTTTGCATAAATTTCATTCGACATTAATCGTGGGTTGTCAGCCGTGAGATTCGTAGTTACCTTCAACTGCTTTGTTTAAATCTCGTGCAATCTGATTTACAATCGCCACAGCTATGACGCGGTACTTTTGCAAAGCTTATGGTCATCGAAAGAAAGTGAGAATTTGCATCAAAATGCGAGAAAAGTTTTCCCTTAATCAGCAAAAGAAGGAAAGAGCAGACTTGCTTTGTTATTCCCGAAAACCTCATCGATATTCATTCTCTTTATTCGTCTGGCCATCAGTCACTGCTACTTGACTGTGCTTTACACATAATGATGTATTTTTGGCAGTGATGTGTACTTTTTCTGCCAGAAAAACACACTGATGCTAATAATAATTTGTACCGCAAAATGAGGTAAAAATCATTTCAAACATTTCAGAATGATGTAAGCGATCAAATGAAGGAGAATAAATCAGTAAAGAGACTTGATGTATGTGCGGCCCTCGCTGAAAAGTGTGGACTCAGCAGTCACTTTAATGTGATGGCAAGTAAAGCTATTCTGGATTATTATGTTGGACCTGGCTATCGCGGTTGAGTATGGTGTTTAGATTTCTATATTTCACCCAGTCACAGATAAGGTAGCTTTTGCAAAATCTCAGCAATAAAAAAAAAAGAAAAGTGATTGAATCTTAAAAATACTATAGTCAATAGTTCATAAATAACTAAAATGTGTTTATGCTGTATATGTCTAAAAGAAAAAAAATGAGGTGATATTTTTAAATCACCAAATATCTGTTTGCATCTTAAAAATCCTGTATTGGTGGGGCTCTAAATATGCCAATTAACTTTGGCAAAAATTACAAATTTCATCTACATACAAATTCACATTCATAAGAACTAATTATATTCAGAGTCCAGCATGAACCTCATAGTTATGAAACCCAAATTTCTCCAAATATATAGTGATGTAGTTGCTGTAAGATAGTGATTTAAATGCAAAATGACACAGGCGCTTAGGAATATAACATGAACACAACCAGTTGGCAACCAGTTGAGTCAAGTTTCCTAATGCAAAGAGATGCGTTGCAGACCAGTTGTGCTTACTAGTGCAGATTGACTCAGACTGAAGGCAATTTGTTGGCAGTCTGTCTGTTTATAAATTAGACAGCAATTATTTCGAAAGCCTTTTGATAACCATTTGGTCAACGTGTCCTTCACAACAAAATACGTAATTGCAGTCCCCAGGCAACCACTGACTTTTCCTAGTTGCAAATAGGTTGCCATCCTATTTTTACTGGAACTAAAAAGTAGCTTTTCCAGATTCTATAAATATATTTTCAAGTGAACATATTGTATCTATATGACAAGAATTGTTTTAGGGTATATATGTTGTAAATTGATTTTATATAGTAAATGGCAACAGTTGCTGACAATACATTAGCAAAAATATTTAAGGTCAGTTAATCCAAGTATATACTGTAGGTGTTATTCACTTTCATGGTTTCTTTAAATAACTCTGACCTTCTGAACTGACCTAACATCAAACAACCCATAATTCATCAACCAACTGTTTTACTGGTGACTCTTCATTTTAGGCTATTAAACAATAAGACATTTACAATAGGCCAGATAAGCCAAATGCTACTTATGAAGAAACTGAGTATGACTGGAGGATAACAGCAGGAGCCCTGAGACATGAAAAACATCTGTAAACTGTTTTCCTGGTGATAACAGCATTCTGTTTCTGCTGTAGGACCTTGGGTTTAACTTACTATTTTCAAGAATACAGAGCCAGCACTGCAAAATAACAAGTTAGAAAACTCTGAGTGACTCTTTTCACATTTCCACGTTCTTTCCATATTGTCATTTTATACATTTATTATAGGCATATTGACTGTGGCCACTTTAAGGTCTAATCCACTCTATTACTGTAGCTATTAGGTGAAATTTGATTAGGTGGATAGCAGGAGCCTTCAGTGGTACAGGTCACTGATGGAATTAAATATAGCTGATAGTCTCAGTGGAGCTGCACCGTGATAATGCTTGTTGTTTTTTTTAAGATAATACAAAGATGATGAATAACATCCTTTTTATAAGGAGTAAAGAATCCAACAGAAAGGGGGAGATCGGTCAGTGTGATGGCTTTTGTAAGTGTTAGTCTGAGTACACATGTTATGAGGTTTGAACTTTGATGCATAAACATGTGATTCTTTGTTTCAACAGACTACATTAAATAGCATTTCATCATACTGAGATCTGTTGAGAAAATTAGCAGATAAGCACACACAGCTGTGCTGAATTCAGCGATGGAGCTTCTTGAACTGAACCTTTAGCATAAATTTCCGGTTACCCTAGGTGGCATTCAGGCAGCCCATCAGCCAGCCAGGGGAAAAGACCAGGCACATCCCAGAATGTCTATTGTAGCCCTTTAATTACAGTCTGAGCTCAAAGATGGAGGACCCCAGTGTGCTTTGTAACTACATGCTTTATCTTGCCCGGTCACATGAGTTTTACCTAATTACGCATTATGCTGGAACAATAGCTAACTGTTGCTGCTTTGTCCAGGTACTATCTAACTCGGCTGTATCTCATATCTCAAGAGAGGAGAGAAATGAACGGGTTGAAAATGTCAACAGCCTTGGGATAACGCTGAACACTGTGACTTATACAGAGGCTATGTACTGCATAATGCGGGCCAGGATCAGGTAATGAGCTGGCAGGAAATTCTTCAACCCAGGGTTTAAGCATCTCTGCAAGCTGGAGACTATCCTGTTGGGGGTGATTTAAGCAAGGCAGTTAATCCAAATCCTAACCTTTGACGACTTTGGAGAAGCACAAGGAGTCGGTCGCAGTGATAAACCTACTAGGCGATAAACTTACCTGTATGTGGAGCTCTCTTTGGGCGTTAAATAAGCCGCAGTCTTATTAGCTGCAAAACGAAGCTAATGAGGAGGTGCAAAAAACTGCAGTTCCTCTAATGGCCACTTGAGGCTGGCTCCATAAGCAGGTCAATCCCCTCAAGACTTCAGCATTAAAATGCCCAATTTCACGACACAAACATGTGTACAGTCTGGTCCCAACACTATTTACAACTCACCCATTTAAACCACAATAAGGATAGCATCGTGTATGATTAGGGGCACAGTCAAAACCTCTGATTGAACAAAAACACATCTGTTCATTTTTTCCAGTAAGTATGTTTTATTCTAAGGCTTGGCAAGCTCTATCACATTTAATATCACAGATATCTAAGAATAAACCTATCCCAAGAACCTAGCTTATCAGTGCTAATCTTAGATTACAATTCCCAAGGTCTGTCCTCTCATTCAAATATGGCCTAAATTCCCAAGTTTTATGCCTCAAACTGATAGTCCACAAACTCATTATAGTTCCTGTCTTGAGGCATTCTCAATCATCCAGGTAAGTAAATCCCAAAAGGTTGAATCTGTTCATCTGGACGCAGCGTTTTCAGTGGGAGAAACGTTTCATCACTCATCCAAGTTACTTCTTCAGTCTCATTAAAGTTCCTCTTCAATGTAAAGTTAATGTTTTTTCAGTGGTTTGTAGTAATCTAAGCTTATGGTTTATCTCTCTGTCCCACAAGTGTACTCCATCTAGTTGTTGGGACATCACAAACAGAAATAACAGAGTCTATTGGACATTACCCTGCTGGCCAGAAACATGATCTTAATAGAGAACAGATTTGCCACCGTACATAAATTGTTTGCCAACCAAGTTAAATGTGTTTATAGCTTGCTTTCTCTGCCCACAAGAGAACACATTATTTAAACAGGAGGTTTTAGTCCTCACAAGTTAACCAAACTTAATTATAGATGAGAAAAGTGATCACTTTTGTAATGGTCACTTGTTGTTGCCAAATCTATTTCCTCATTTATGCCAGAGGATATTAGAGGTCTGGTGATTTAATCCTTAGACAAAAAGGAAACGCATACATTGTGGGATGTCTGTTCGTGTGTGTGTGTGTGTTAGCACTTAGGTCACAAAGTCGGATTTCTTGGCTTCTCTGTCAGAGCACGCGCATTCTTACTGAAGTAAAAGAGAAGGAGAAAAAAAATCAACTTTTTGCAGTTGCAAATAAAATAACACTGCTTTCCGGCAGTGCTGCACCAGATTGCAATCGGCAAGGAAAATAACACTAACAGAAAGCAGGGCTCTGCGTCTGGCTAAGAGCGATAATATTTGTTAGTGAAATTCTGCTCTTTTTTTTAATGAAAAAAGCACAGCGTGAGATGCCAAACTGGAGCTAGGACAGTGAAGGTGACGGCCGATATCGTCTCGTCTGGTTCTGATGTACAGGAATTCAGGCAAGGTAGAGCTTCATTTTCCTCCCTTCTGCCATCAAGAGGGAAAGAAACACGAGACCCTTTGAAGCGAGTGATTAAAGCACAGCAGGATGAGGAGCAGCTCGCCATTTCTGTTACCCCGTCCACATGCTCCACACAAATGGTCGGAGAGGGAGGAGGAGGAAGGAGGGAGAAGCAGAAGTCTCCTGTGACCCACTAAATTGGTCAGATTGACTCTCTAGTCTGCCAGTATGGGAGACGGCCATTTTGACTTGGGGCCAAAAGTTAAATGAGAGGCGAGGAGGAAGACATGTTGGTTCTCTGTGTGAGACCAGCCACTCTTTCCAGAGCACTCTGTGAAATGCCCACAGACAGATAACATCACTACAAGTATCTATATGTACATGTGTGTATTGCTCTTGGCAGATAGCTAATACGCCCGCTAAAACTCTCCAACTATTCCGATCAGTTGGGATTTCTCAAAAACAGACGTAGATTGAAATGTTTCTTGACAAACACGATGTCACAAATGCCTGGCTGTGATGCATCTCTCTTCTAGTGCTGTAGGGGCATTTGAACCTTCCTTAGAGCAGAATAAAAGTCCTTTACATGACTATAAAGAGCCTGAGAGAGCAGCTCTTCAGTCGCAATCAGTCATCTGTTTCTGCCGAGCACCAAGCAAGCTTCTCCGGATATCAAGGGCCAAAATATTGAGCCTGTCAAGAGCTATAAATAAGTGCGGCTGTCAATAGACAAAACCTCCCTATGGGATAGCTGTTCAGAGGCCATTTATAAAAAAAGACTGCAGAGCCTTTCTCTCTGCAGGAATTGAGGTTTTGTCTTATAATGGACTGAGTACTTCAACTTTGTTACAAATCATTCACGTAACCCGTCCTGGCATGCTCTCTCATCTGCTGGTTATAGAAGCAAAAAAGGATACTTTAAGGGAAAATGCTTCCCAAGCTGCTGCACTGAAGCACAACGTTTTATTTCCATCATTTCCACAGGGAATTTGTGTCCCTGATGCTGCTGTCCAGACAAGTTCTCTTCGAAAACCGATATATAACACAACCCTGGTGTCAAAACATTGTGTTTAACCCGAGTGTTAGAGCTCTACCCGCAGTGCTGTACTGTGTTTTTCTCTCTTTCCAGATTGACAAGGCAAAGCTGTGGCCATCTACTCTCAAGCTAGCTAGGTGTCAGATCAATTTTGCTGGCTCTGGATTTGGCCTATTGGAC
>VUQG01045037.1:0-14160 GCA_015106755.1 Etia nguti | reverse complement strand
AGCCACACACACACACACACACACACACACACACACACACACACACACACACACACACACACACACACACTTGCTACTGTATATCAGACGCCGTGTGCCAGGTCTCCTTATCAGGATCGATCAAGTTCAGCCGAGCCACTTTAATGGATGGCAGACCTCCAAAGCTAAATTAAGGAAAACATCAGTTTGTAGCCAAAATGCCCAGCAATGGGTTCCACGTCTCAGTGTACTGCTGCAGCTCACTCCCCTGTGTGTCAGGCTTTGAAACTATCATGACTCCATTTAAGACATTAAGTTAATTAGGTTTTTCCGTTCAGCAGATCATCCCACAGAAGGGTGTAGGAGTGTTCAACCATGTGACTGTTACACTGTTGTTGATTTTTTTTTAAAAACGTATATATACAAAATGTATGTATGTATTAGTCTGAAGGATCACAAAATTAATGAAATTATATAAGTAAACCAAGTGTAATGCTTTTTAATTAAGTGAAACTGGCTCTGGCTTTATAGCTGGATGCCAAATTCCATTAAAGCTGCTTTTGCAGTCTAAGCAGTGCTAACATCTATTTAGGATTTCTTGAAGCTTTTACAAAGCTAGCCTGTATGTGATCCTATGCAATTTTACTACTTCAACAAGTAGCAACAAGCCAACAAATGCTTATTAACAGAAACTGTGATATTTTGTTTAAAGGGGCCTACTTTTTCCTATTCTCTATCAAAGATATAGAGTTAAAACTGTGGATGTTCGAGCTAAACACAGACATAATTTCACATATTGAGCTCAATGTGTGTCCAAGTAATCACTTTGGGCTACAAGCTGAGGCTTCAGAATGCTCTAAATGCAGGCATTTATTTCTTTCCACTCTTGGCTCTGTATGACGTCAGTGAGAGAGGATATGCCTAATGAGGTCATTTCAGCGTCATAGCAATGAGCACAGCTCCTCCCACCCTCCTGCTTATACCAAACAGCTAATCAGAAAAAGTTTGGACTTTCTTGTTTCGTATATCATGCAAAGCTACTTTAAAAGTGTTGAAAATTTGGAAATGAGTATAATAGGTTTCATCCGTTTCTGTGGGCATTTCCGTACACAGCATTCACTGAGTGAGTATGGCTGAACTGTGACCTTTCACTAAGAAACGCTTTTTGGTTGTATCTCCTCCTGCTTGAGGCTAGCACAACTGGTAAGATTTTACATAAGTCATAGCAGCTGTGTGCACATGCTTAAAAACCTCAGGCTTCTGAAAACAAAAGAAAAAATCAATAAGACTGCAATCCAGAAAAGACCAGGAGTAGACTGGAAGCAAAGCTCCTTTTAATTTTATAAGCAACATTTAGCAACTACAAATCTTACTCAGGCAAACACCCATGGGAAGGAAACGAGGATATAAACCTTGACTCAATAGGTCTCCAAACAAGCAATGAAAAAAAATCAAACACTCATTTCATCTAAGCAACAATGGGGGGTGATGGGCTCTCCTCCTATATTCTGCTCCTCTTACAGTCCCACCACTGTATGCTGGTGTTTGTACCTTTTCTTCCTGAAGCACATAGATACACAAATACTGACAGTGTCTGCTAGAAACGGAGGTGCTGAGTTTACGATGCATTAATGCTTTTTCAGCACTCAGTACACTCAGCTTCTGAGTAGAAAGCAGTTCCTGTAGGGACGTTGCAACAACTGCTTTTTAGATGCCAAGTCAATGCAAAAATCCTGAAAACATGACTTGTTTCTCTGTTGTACACCTAAAGTATCAAAACAGTAAAAAAGTACTGGGATATTTTGCATTACATGATAAGGGATGTGATAAACAGCCAAAATCTGGAATGCAAAGAATTTCAGAGAAATTCTGAATGAAAGGAGAAAAAACACTGAAACACCACTGCTGGAGGTTTCTTCCTGTTGAAAGGGAGTTTTTGCTTTCCACTGTTACCAAGGTGAGTAGGGTTTAAAACCAGACAACACACTTATGACTTTCAATTCCTTTACCAACCCTACTTTATGATATGTACCACTGACTGCAGATTGTCATAGCAACCTAAGCCATGTGATTGTATTGTATTTGATTTGGGAGAAATGCCCCCTGACTGTGTGGTGACTGGGCAATCTGAATAAAGCGGAAAGAAGTTTTATGATTTGTTTAACTATAGGCAATTTGAACCGAGAAGAATATTACAAATCAGGTCACTAAAATGCACTCACCAAAATGAGCTTAATTAACACTTCTCTGATAGAATGCTAAGTGCAATTAGCCTTTATTAATCCATAAACAAAGACTGCATTTTGCAGACTGTGTGACTGATTTACAGGCACAATAATGCAACTGCAAGCAATATTGATTGAATGCATTATTTAATGTATAAAAAGTGACATCAAAAGGACAAAAAAAATCTAAAAAAATCAATATTTTAAAAAAACATTATATTAGTAGTTTTGCATTGTATTTCCCACTCTGTACAGACACAGTTTTTAAGTTTGCACATTTCATAACCGCCTGCTTTCAAGTCATCGTGAATATGTATTTGGGTGTTTAAGGGCATGTTTGTGTGTCTGTGTGCAAACCTCGCGCTATATGCACGCATGCATGTGTGTGTGTGTGTTTGTGGACTAAGAAGGTTTTCATTGGAGCTTAACTGTGACAGTCTCGTCTCCATTCTGCTGGCAGATCAATAGTCGCAGATGACTGTGCTGTTACTGGGAGCCAGTTAGCACACACACACCCTAACCCACAGCCGTGTGTGACAGACAGAGCCTGTCTGTGACGGTGGAGGATATTAGTCTTATTACGAGTGTCTGGGTCTCTGACTGACTCATGCTAACTCTTTGTGTTTGCAAGGCGGCAGGTTAAAAGGGCTTAACATGAGAATATACTCTACACCACCACCACCACCACCCACCTCCAGCATGTCTTGCCTCCTGGCTCATCTTGTTATTCCCTCACCCCCCCCCCTGTTTGCTCGCTCCCCCTCCTCTACTACTTTGCATCCAAGCTGGCTCCTCTTTTCCTTCTCTGTCCTCTTTACAACCATTTGTCCTCTTTTTTCTGTCTTTACCTTTAAAGCTCCTGTTTTGCTTCAGAAAGCCAGACTCCCTCCATCTTCAAGCTTGTGACTGATTCTTCTAGTTCCTGCGCTTATTTGAATAGCAAAGCTGATAATTATGCCTCCCTAAATGACAAACAACAAAAAGTTCAAATACCATGTCCCACTGCGGATGGTAAACTCCACTACCACCTTTTCAAAATAGATTTTTCACATGAACATCTCTGTTACATGACAGACAGGGCCAAAGCAGCACATTAACATTCAATAAACACAACGCAAATCAATTAAGTCAGTTAATATAAATATAAAGTGGTCTTAAAATGGAACCCTGTGGGACACCTTAAATTAGCTAATACAAATCAGACTTATTCAAGACGAATCTACAAGATAAAAAAAAAACAGTTTAAAGACATGGACACAGTAACAACCTAAATTGAATATCAACTATTTGAACTATTTGATATGATGATTTAAAATTTGGTCAAATTGCACAGCACCGTGGTGTTTAGCACAATTGCCTCACAGCAAGAATATCCCGAGTTTCCTCCATCTGGTCCGGGCCAGAGGTTAGGTTAATTGATGATTTTAAACTACCCATGTGAATGTGAGTTTGAATGGTTGTCTGTCTCGCCATCTCAGCCCTGCGACAGACTGGCGGCCTGTCCAGGGTGACCTATGACAGCTGGGATATCCTGGGATCATGATTCGGGTAAGGTTTGTGACTCTATTGCATCATCTTTGCTCCCACCATCAAAGAATGATGTCATTTAAACCTAAACACCGTGTCTAGGATATTTGCTGACCTGTTATTATTTGGCATGACTTTAAAGATCACTCAACAATAAAATATGACAGTCCCTTGTAATAAAGCTAAAACATGTCCCTGTTGCCATAGTGTTCAAAATTGTATTGAGTATAGCTAAATAAAAGCTAATGTTGCAGTCAATATGTGCAAATTTCAAACCAACTTCAATATTCCTTCCATTTTCCCCTACCGTCTATCCATTCATCATATCAAGAGGGAGAGCCCTCGATAGATCACACCCTGATGACCTTCTCCTTCCTCCCTTTTCTCCTCCCCTTCCCTCTACAGTCACTCCATCAGATCAATATGTAGAGTTCAGCATGGATCACACCAAACGTTAGTGTTTAAAATGTAACCAGCACCACTCCTTCCCATTTCCTCTGCCTCCCAGATCGATAGCAAGAACGCCGAGATGAATTCACCGCCGTCATCATCATGCAGTCAGTCTCGTCCAGATCAATAAAGGTTTGAAAATTAAAATCCTCATCACCTACATCATCATCATCATCAAGCCTGTCAACGATATAATTGTCAATATATTACCATATTTCTGAGCGGAAGCAAGCATGGATGTGAATATAAATCCAGATGGTGTAAAAAGCAGGAGATGAAGTGCTGAATGCATTGACATAATTCAATATCAAAGCTCTCTATTAAAGAAATAAAGAAAGACGGTCACCACTCAGTTTTAACACATGGCTTTTTATTTTAATTTAATGGAAACTTTTAGAGTCATAGCAAACTTTAAAAAAAACAAAACAGATGTTTTAGGTGAGCTGTGCTCAGCATTTGGGGAATCTGACTGAAAGGTGGTGGCCTTTAATTAAAACGCTGTCTGAATTTCACTGACAGGATACCCACTCAGTACAGTTGCATTTAGAGAACATCATGTAAAGTGATTTCAGATGACGGAATTCATGGGCACGATCGAGAAAGGAGCCTGAGATGTCCGTACAAATGAAAAAAAGTTGCCTTGCCCAGCTCTTTAATGCTATTCAAACAATTTCCGACTTACTCAGTCTCATATCGGTAGTCTGTGATGCCTGCTCCATTCTGTGAGGGTGTTTTGCTGCTGCTTTCCTTTCCTCTTGGTTTTCCATGTATGTGCATGAAAGGGCGAGGAGGTCACAGAACAACCATAAATGACTGTAGATGGAATCACAATCCTACTTTGACTTAAGTGATCCTGCCAGAACTACAGCTTTACACAATGAACTTTAGTAACGGTACAGTGCAACTGAACTATAGCTGTGTTGGCTATATTATAAGACTATATTACAAAGCTATATTAGCAATAGTGCACGTGTTACATGCTTAAAGTGACTTAGAAAGAAAATCCTGTCAGTCAGTCAGCTCTTGTGTGTGAATGTGTGTTTGAAGCACTTTGGATAATAGCTCCATATAAATGCAGCCATTTTCCATTTATTCTGATCATTATGTAAGAGGTGCAGCAGCCCCTCACAAAAGCCAAATAGCTAGCAATAACATGTAATATAATAATATGTGTTTAAAAAAAAGAAAAAAAGAGAGAAAATAAAATAAAAGGAAGTAAATAATAAAATGCCCAACCCAGTTCATCTGTGTGTTAAGTATGACAAAAACAATACTGGTTTTAATATTCCCTGGAGCTTTGTGAATGTAATTTATAATAAGAATACAGTACAGTAGGTGCAGAGCTGCTGAAAGCTGTCGAATCTGAGAAGCCTTATTGTGCTATTTGTAAAAATGTCTCATTTCTCCATATTCTGCACTGATGCAAAGATGACAAGCTCTCCATGAAGCACATTGTGTTTATAATTACAGCAGGAACCTGCAGTTACAACTGGAACTCCTTGTCACGGGAAAGCTTACAGCAGAGTCTGCAGACTGGCTCTTTTTCCCTCATCCTTCTAAGTGTGTCACCCTCTTCCCTCTTTATCACTTTTTTGTTCCTGATCATCTGTCCCCAAAATCCTTTTAATGCTTCACAAATCCAACTTGCAATGATGTAAAAGTATGAAAGCACATAGTTAGGTCTGTAGCTCAACTGTAGCAGCAGTGCCTACAGCGCTGTGTGACAATGAAAAAGACATTAACTCTGCTTCTTAAGTACACGCAGCAACTACAGTATACATCTGTTCTGACTCAGCCTCAGCAAAGTGCAGACTTGCCATTCTGACTCTGAGAATATAATATGTGCAAAATCAGTGGCAAATAAATCAACCTCATTAATAAATGCATGTGACTATGCTGTGCAGACTACATATGTCACCCATATGCATATATAAGGTGAATAGCTGGGTGCATACAGCTATTACTGTTTGGACATTCTGAATTAATAAATCAATACACAAGAGTAGGCAGAGAAGAGCAGAATTTGAATACAAATTTCTACAACACGGTATGTCCAGTACTGATGAATCATCGGTGATTCAAAAATACTACAGGCTACAAATATTTTTTTTTTTTTTAAAAAGGAAACTAAAATATTATTTCACCCTCACATCTGATTGCTAGATAGGAACCATGTTCAGGCAGGCTGACAGAAAAACAGACTGCAGTCACTGACAGGTATAAGCAGAATAACAGCTTTTAGTGCCACGCTGTGGCAAATCTGGTCCCTATTTGATTTTTTTTCTTACCTGTACAAGAAAAAACTAGCTTAAGCCCAACAATCTAAGCTAAACCAAGCTTTCTTACCTTACAGTCATACCCCTCAAGCCTAGCATTCTGACCATCATCACTGCTGTTTTAAAACCGTGCAGTGAATGAACTACACTGCACGCTCATTACAACAGACATCTCATATACAGGTGAGGCCTGCTTCATTGTCCTTCTGGCTCTAATGTGGGCCATAACTTACAAAAAAATCATGTTGCATTTATTAAAATTTAAAAGTAGCGTTTGACGCCATTAACTGAGATCATGGATCAATTTTCCATCTTGCTGCACATTAGAAAAAAAAATAATACTTTTTTTTCTGCATTTTTAGACATAGAAGCTCTGTCCATCTTTTATATACAGTAAATATCAGAGCACTAAATACTCCCTGGCATCTCAGCCTGCCTCCGCCGTCTCTTTCTGCTTCCTCTTGATGAGATCTTTTGATGTTGAAAAGATGCATTTCTATCACACAGTTAGCATATCAAAGCAAACCAAATAACAGTTTACTCAGTAAATCCATGTTGTGCAACAGCCAGAGGTGACTCCAGGACTTGAAAGTTTACTGTGGTAACTAGACTCTGAGAAAAAAATCAAACAGGCACGCTGGGAATTAATTGCCACCTAGTTCCATCCAAGCTTTGCGTAATGGGGAAATGTTTTTTCTGTGATATGATCAGTTCATAACGCGATAAGGCCAGTTTGTTTTAATATTGTTTGTTTGAATTTGCTTTTGACTCTAAATGCACCTAATTTGTTTGATTTTAGTTTGGTTTTACCACAGTTTGGTTCCGGTCAGCTCAATTTCCAACACTTCTTGGAGTCACTTAGTGTGATTAATGACCAGAGAAATTCTGTAGCTTTCCATCACTGTAGAGAGCTAATGCATTTCTACTCTTAAAAAGATTTTATAGCTCACTGTAGCTTTAACAAAATCTGATTTGCCAGTAGAACTATTAAGCTGAGGCTGTTTGATGAGAACAACCATCTATTATAGCTGTTATTTTTGTAGTTTCAGCTTTCAGACTCATTGGTTCACTTCCTAATGAAACTGTGTGTGTAAGCCTCCTTGTTTGACAAGGCTGATATTTACTCTTAGACCTTCTGTAATGCTCTGTATAGCCGAAGTCCATTCTTCCGATTACCTCAAAGAGCAAACTCTTTTTCCCTCCTTCAGGTCTATTAGGGACCTTTCCTAGAAAGCAGTTTTTGAATGTAATAAAAACAGGCAGTAGCTCTTAGTGAAGCCTCTCCTCTTTGCAAACATCTCTGTTAGTCGATTTGTGCTGAGGGAGAGAGAGTAACACTGCTGTGAGTCTAAGCTGGCAGAGCCTTGACAGCTTCTGGGTAATGGGCGCTCACTGGGCTCGCTAGACAGGTCACATTTTCCCACCAGACGAGTGACAGTGGGTCTCACTGGGTGCTCTGGTTACAGCCAATACTTACACACACACACGCGCGCGCACACACACATACACACAAAAACGAACACACACATACGCGACATACACGCAGTTACCATTTAGCGGCCAAAAAAGCAAGTGGCCGTGCATGTGATTACCTGACAAATGTCGCAAATGAAACAGCCAAAAGAGGAAGGCAAGTAGCCTGACATGGGAGGTGGCAATCCATACCGGTGCCACCAGAGAGCAGATATCTGTAGCTACTGAGGGTGTTCTCGCTGTCATAGGTCCACTTTGATGATTAGATAGAAGGGAACAGGTAGGTTAAATAGAAAGAGGCGACTCTTGTATCCTAGAGTTTGTCCTGCTTTGCTATATTTCAAGTTACAAGGTAAAAGATTGTTAAGATTATGTAGCTGGGTAAGATACGAGTCAAGCAGCCAAACCAGTGTTGGTTTTAAAATGCACAAACACTCGGCCCTAAGCTAGTCCAGATCTGGCCGCTGACTTTGTTTTCATTTTGTACAACCAAGCTAAAGTGAAAACAGCTACAGGACACAAAATAATAACACTGAAATGTACTGCTTGAGCAACAAAGCGCTGTGTGTGTAGATCAGAAAGACAGCTGACAGTATGTCTGTGTAGGTTCTCAGTCATCCAGGACATGTTAGTCTTGAGGGCTTGAAAAGACAGTAACTGGACTTATTTAGGTTTGTGAGGATATTTCGCCTTCATCCAGGAGGCTTCTTCAGTTCTGAAACATCTGATGGAGAGTCCCACTGAATTAAGGGTTAAATACACACCTAAAGAAGTTCAGCCGCCTTCTTTCCAAGCCCTCCAAAAGAGCTGGAAAAGATGATGAGCGAAATGTAGACAGAACTAAAAAAAATATGGAAGGACATCAAAAACAGAGCTCAGAAGAGAAGAGATGATAAAAGTGAATGGGAAGGAAAACATAATAGCAAGAGAAGCTGAAGAACGAGTACAGCAGCTCTCACTATAGCAAAAGATCTAGGGGGAAAAAAGTGACCAAAGCTAAACAGAATATTTTTAATTGCTGTGTATTCAGTATTGAATATCCGCAACCAGAATCGCACTGATTAGTTTTACCTACTCCCCATTTGCACAGACAAAAACACTGTCTCGGTTTGAGTGAAAGAGTAACACACACACAGAAACACACACACACTGTGAATTTGTACTTTTTGAAGCGATAAAGCAGCAGCATCTGTCGCGCCAGACACTGTGACCTGTGGTGACTGATTAAGACCGGAAACAAAGGCAGAGCAGTAGAACTCATTAGCACCTCTGAAAGTCTTTATCTTCTGCAACACAACAGGAGCAGATTCCTGAACGGCCAGCCCCCCACAGCCATGTGGTCATTCTTAACACTCACTTTGATTTGAAGTTTTCTCTGGCGACTGTCTGCAGACAGGGAAATTCATCATACTGTAGCTTCCTGTTAGACATATCAAAGCCAAACATTCAAGACAAAAAGATTCAGGTGAAAGGACATCTGGTATGATCTATAAGATTAACAAAGAACTTTGTGACCAAAAAAAACTTTATAAGTCTAGTACTAGTTAAAATTTTCTTTCATAATGTGTTGTTGACACAGGGCAAGCCCAAGAAAGGCCATGCTGAACACAGCCCCGTCCTCTATTGCTCTGCTGCTTTCTATCTTTCACCGCCATCAGCAAGATGTGTCTGAAAATTCAACACAACTATTGTATTATCTTTGGTCATATCATATCTACTGTGCCTCAGTCTATAAACTTGTGGTTTATCTGGGTGTAGAAACTAGAGCTGCTGCTGCTTTGGGAAAGACAATAAGACGGTCCGTGATGGATTTGTCCAGCAAACTAATAGAGAGAGAGTAGCTTCACACATCTTGATGATATTACAGATTAGCTGGCTTCAGATCGAATTATCCTACAAATAATACATTTTATTTTCTATATAATTAGTTTTTAAGAGAGTGAGAGAGTGAGAGAGAGAGGTAATTGAGTTGATCTTCGCTATTTGGATAATTAAGAATTGAAAAGATATGCCTCTGATCATGAGGAAATTGTAGCAGGTTCTTTGCTTTTTTCACACAAGTATCAAATAAAGAATTAAACTTTAGAGTTGTACAGAGTTTGTGAAACTCTAACAAGCCTGAGAGTTAATACTTAGTATGACCACTTTTATTCTTCAGCACAGCATAAACACTCAGGCGAGCTTTCCTGTAATTTCTTTAAGTAGTCTTCAGGAATAGTTCTCCAGGCTTCTTAAAGGGCATTCAAAGCTCTTCTTTGGATGTTTTTGCCTTTAGTTCTGTTCTCTGTAAAGATGATCCCACACTGCTTTAATAATGTTGAGGTCTGGGCTCTGGGGAGGCCAATCCATGACTGATAGAAAAACACACAGTGGAACTCTATCTAGGTATGCTTTTACTGCATTGGCAGTGTGTTTGAGATCATAATCATGCTGAAAAAGAAATACTTAGCCAATCAGATGTGATTAGATGGCTAGCTAGCCTGCAACATGTAAAGTAAGAAAAGCCAAGACTGTTGCTAATATATTTTATAGCTCCTTCACGGAGAAATGATTTATATACTGGGTACAGTTTTAACAAAACATTGGTTTAGAACACACTGACTGTTAACAGCTACATTTTTTAGCCATAATTACATATGCTAATTTGCCAAATGAGGCAAAGCAATCTGTGTCTGCTAACGTTAATCTAGCTAAACAAAAAAAGAACAAATAGAAGAAAGAAACAAAAACGACAACAAGAACAAACATTATGGATCAAAATGACAAACAATTAACAGCAAAGGCTGCAACAGTTTTCATTTTTACGTCGTCTGCGCTGCTAAAGTTAAATTAAAGTTTGTAGCTCACATACAGTTTCAATATGTTTCACCACGAATGCTACAAAGATGAATTCCTGTCTGTGTATTGTAGCTGCCGATTATATTTTGACCCCTCTGTTCTCCGGGACAAGCAGTGATGAATAAAACTATTTGGAACAGCAGCAATACTAATGTTTCAGAGGTAATTGAACAATAAATCCAACACGCTTTAGGCACTACAAACCTCCAGCATATTGCCGTGCTGGACTTGTGTGTTTTGCCAAACCATTTGTCCATTTAGTAATTACCCTGCAAGTCAAACAAAGTGGATGGCCTATAAAATGGAAGACAGTGTAATCCGGAGGACACTCTGCCCCTCACTAAATAATAAACCCATCTAATCGAGTTTGCAAGACTGCAGCATTTATACCATCTGTGCGCGGCTGTGTGATGAAGTGGAAGACACGTCTTTCCGGACTCTGCACCTTTTCCCATCCCACGTAGCCGCCGTTTCAAACGTGGGCCCTGAATGCGGCCCTGTGACAGCGCCGAAGAGCTATACGTGCATCGGTTAATTAGACTCGTGAATGAGTCGGTTTTAGACCATCTTCCTGCTCTTTGTTGGTCCACCCCTTAAATTGAAATGAGAATTACAATACGGGCAGATGAGTAATTAGTCTGAGCCGGACGGAATCCCCACTCGCTTAACGGAATCAAAGAGAAGAAAAGATGATGGATTGTGCGCGTCTATTTATGTGTGTGTGTGGGAGACGGAGTGAGAAAGAGAAATGAAGACGGAGGCTTTAATCGTGTTCCCCTGTCCTGAGAGGAGGGCTAAGTGTATTATCACTATTGTGTCAGCAGTGCAGTTTTCACGTTGGGACCAGTATGGAATGTGTAGAATGTGTTCTTCAGGCTCAGAGCAGATATGAGGCTGGCGTCTAAACTCAATCAGAGGCAGATAATATAACAATGCTTTATGTTTTTCGCCCGTGTTATCAAAAAATATATAAATAAATAAAGGAACAAGACGGCCCCGCACAGCACAGTGGACTCCTGTGACAGTGGAACATCCTTTTGAAAGACCAAAAATGAATAATGCTGCAAAATGATTTTGCTGTCTTGAGTCCAGTGAAGAATTATTAAAAATATCAGGTTTATACGGCTAACAAAATTCTTCATATTCGAGCGTCCATTATAACGCCTTTGATCGTTAGTCAGGTCACATAATCGGATCGCATCTACATTACCTCTTTTGAAATCATGTGTCAATTTGGCATTAGATTTCTTTCAAATTCAAATCCTTCCAGGGAAATGAGATCGTTTCTCACACATAACTCTCAGCACAGGCACAGCGAGTAGTTAATGTGCAGTTAAAAGCTTCAGGAATGCAACTCGAGCCCGTCAATAAACGTTAAGCCTGCCAGTAAGGTTTTGACAGCACGTGTAGAGTTATGTTCATTAACGGTCTCCAGTTACAATCCCAAAGCTTTTTTTTAATGTACTTCTCCTTAAAATGACTCTGATGTGAGCAACATGTGTTTTACACGATCACAGCCTAATTGCTCCATGTCTTTGTCACCTCCCTGTTCTTATTCTGTGCATTTAATATGAACAGCAGAAAAAGACTAAGAGGCGACAACGGTGAACATCTGTTCTTAAAATGGGGTCAGCTAAGGGGATCGTAATTACTAAACGTGTAAAAAACCTGATAGCTCCTCTTGTGTTGTTAAATAACTCGAGCAAGCAAAGCTATCATTTCTTATAAAAGGTGTTCAGGAAGCAAAAGGAAAAAAAATGTTTAAACTAAATTTTACTTAGTAGAGCATCAAGAACATTTCCTAGTCAAAATATAGTGAAGTTTAAAACCCGATGATTTTTTTTTCACTAATAAATGAGCCCAGCCTAGTTGACTGCTTTGAGTTGTACTGTTTTAAAGCTGCACCAATCGATATTTTCATAATACAAATGGGTGAAATATCCAAGTGTAGTTGGGAAGGGATTTTGAATATAAATCCACAGTAAATTACTGACAGTTTGCACTCAGCATCTTAGTCTCTTTGGTTTTGATGTCTACAGCACCTCAATAAAAGCTGAACCTTTGTTGGTTTGCTGGTCTAAAGAAGTCAGGTGTGTGTTAACACAATGCCGAGGAGGAAAGATATCTGCATTACTGCTACCCATCAATCTGGGAAAAATTACAAAGCCATTTCCATACAAAAAGTTTAAGTCAATCTTTCTACAGTGAGACAGATTATTCAAATGGAAAACATTCAAGATTGTCGCCAATCTTCCCAGAAGTGGACGTCACAGCAACTATACTCCAAGGTCAGACCGTGCAACGCTCCGAGAACGTGGAAAAAAGTCCAAGAGCTACACCTTAGACTCTACAGGCCTCAGTTAGCAAGTTAAATGTTAAAGTTTATGATAGTAAATTTGAAAAAGAGTGAACAAGTATGACTTGTTTGGAGGGGTTGCCCAGTTCTACATGCTACTGAATCACAAGGTACACTTAATTTTACACAGGACGGCTTCTGGAACTGGAAAGCTGTTGTTTTGTTTTTGTTTTTTTTACCCTAATAAATAAAACCTTAGAACTGAAAGAGGGTGCACAATGGGGTATTATATTAAAGAGCAATATAAAGAGTAAATTATTAATGTTCACTGGCAAGTTAGGTATAAAAAATCCATATGAATGCTAATGTTTCTTTGTGACTAGCTGAAGTGTAACCAGTCATTTGTTAGCTAACATTATAGCTATAGTCAATATGTAAACACTGATTTCTATTGTTTGTTCTGCTCCTTCTAATGCTGCCTTAACCTCCTAGGACCTGGCGTCCACATATGTGGACATCACATTTTGGGTTGTCTAGACCAAAATACAGAACTTTGCTCTACAAGGGCCTGATATCCACTTACGAGGACGTTATACTTCCACTGTTCTATCGGAATTTAAAACGAATGTCCTCATATGTGGATCTCATTTTTCTCAGAAACAAAATCAGGTAAAAAAAAAAAAAAAATCAGGCAATTCGTTGTTTTTACATTCATCATCGGGTCCCAATCAGCCCAAATAGCAAAGAGAAACTAGAAAATGCATTTTCTGAAGAAACTGCTGTGTGAATGCTGATAGCTGAATGTTTTGAGCTGAAATGAAATAATTGCTGAATTTAAGTTAAAAATGTTGAATGAGATGAAAAATACAGAATTTTTCACCTGAAAACAAAAGTGCAGAAGTGTTGAAAGCTGATGTTCACACAGAAGAAGTTGGAAAATAGCTGAACATGTTTTAAATGTAAATTAGAAAAACCTGAGTAATGACAAAAGAAAATTTAGAGTCCGAAAACATCTGAATGAATATTAAAAGTTCATATTCTTTTCACCACATCACTGAAATGTGGGAGTATCCACTACAGAAAGATCAATGCTGTA
>VUQG01045036.1:27506-37548 GCA_015106755.1 Etia nguti | reverse complement strand
AATTGACCAAAATTTGAAAAAAAAAAAAAAAAAAAAGAGAGAAAAAGAAAAAAATGCCAATGGCACTTTCAGATAACAAGACAACAGAGGAGGAGGAGGAAGACGCATGGTGGGAAGAGTCAGCAGCATCTTTAATAATATGAGGGAAAGTCAGAAAAGGAAAACTCTGCCTATAGGTATGGGGCTAATTAACAAAGTTTTGTCTGAGAGAGGAATCCAGGGCAAAAGAGAATGGTTAGATTCAATATTCCCCAAAGATTGTCTTCAAAGCTTAAACCGAGGATATTAAATGCATCAGAAATAATAATAATGCAAGCACGCGTGTCGCTGCTGCCGGCTTCTGTGTCTTTGAGTAGGCAAGATACTGTATGTCTGTGCGTTAATATCCACAGCGCGGGAAGGATGCCTTTAAACTTCTGAAATACTGTATTGCTCACAATCAGCAAACAGCAGTTTTCATTAAAAGGAAGAAGATTTTCATATATGCACATTTTCATACATACCTCCTCCTCCTCCACCCTGACTCCTCATACCCTGGAGATCCCCCATTACTAATTAAAACTCTTGACAAACTGTCTGTCTGCCTGGGACGTGGTCACCCCCTGTGTGCTGATGAGAAGATGAAGAATGCACAGCAGAAGATTATTTTTTTTAAACACACTATTCTATGGTCAGAAAACAACCCCATTTATCTCCACAATAACTGAACCTGGTCCCATGACATTCTTTATTGCTAGCCAGGAAGGCCAGTCTCATGTAAATGTGCTCACATGGAGAAGTTTTCCTGGTGCTAAGTCAACTAACACGATCTAGCTTTGTCTCTCTCTCTCAGTTTTATTTTTCTTGTTCCTCATTTAACAGAGTTTCAGCTCAGTTCACCACTTTTACTCAATGATACTAGGTACTGTAGTTTTAAATTCATCAAACCACCAAGTAATCTGCAGTTAAAGCTTTATATATTCTTTTACTTCTATAACTTGTGTAATAAATTTAAAAATTCATCACTGAGCTGCAGTATGCAACAATTCAATTCAATTTCAATTTATTTGTACAGCGCCAAATCAATATTACGTAGAGGCAACAGCTTCTTTGAATACTTTGGCTTTAACCAATCCTTAACAAATGGGACTCTGTACTCGTGTTTGAATTCTCAAAATATTACAGCTTTAAATAAAGCCATTTTAGTAGTCACCACTAAGCTGGAGTGCATAAAAGAGGGACGAATCACAATTTATAGGCAAGCAGATGCTTTTTTTAAGTGGGAAATCAAGCACATCAATACTTGCATTGCTGTTTTTAGAAGCAACACTAATGTGAGTTGAAGTGCTCTAGGAGTCCTGTAATGGTCTTCTGATTGCAAGCAAAAAGTTGAGTGTTTATTGTGCTTAGCTGTAAATAAGACACACTACTAGATTTAGGATAAGTTAGGATAAGGATGACAGTTTAGGAAATAATGTCAGAGGAAATTTAGGGGTTTTTGGGCAGGCTGTCTGCCTCCAGAACAATACAGAGTAAAAGACATTTGTTTATGTTTATATTGGTATTAAACACTAAAAGTTGAATTTATGAGGAAGACATACATTTCACGAAAAGTCAAGAAATTTCTAGAAACAAATTTGCACTTTTATTCCATTTAGGATGGAGGAGGAATTTTTTTCTTTCTTTTTTTGAAGCCTGGGTTTAAAAAATGCCAAGTGAATGGGAGATATTGTGAATGTTGAAAATATGTTCCTATTTTTAGGTGAACCAAACATTTAAGATCCCTTGCAGTGAAGTGGAACTAAAGCGCATACACAACATAATTTCTGCGACTATAGCTGAAGCAAACACTGGCGTGGTGCACTTAGAGTAGTTTTTCGTTTGAGGCAGTCCTCAAATATTTAAGGCCAATTCAGCCTGGCAATAAGTGAAATATTACCATGGAAGTACTCATGCTTTGAGCCCTTTAGGTTTCTTCCAGCAACTTGTTTACAGCCGGGCTCGCTGAAGGTTGACCCTGACTCTTGTCAACCTTGAGCAGGTCTCTGACTCCAGGCCTGTCCCGTCCAACGCCTCCATCCATTTGTGGATCTTGGAGGGCTGAGGGGTCAGCTCCGTTCTTACACCGTCAAGCCCTCTTGCCTGGATCCTCACTCTGCCAACTCCACTTACTGTCTCCTGCCCCGTCTCCTGCTCCCTCTCCAATCTGCTGCTACCTCCGACCGACCCTGATACATAGCAGAGCACCACAAGACATGTTTCCCTCTCAGCCAGCAAGGAGGGTTATGCGTTGTGTTATCTTTCACTATCTGTGCCTTTCTCCATTTTTTTCCCCTAACTGTCGACTCACATTGCATTACAGCTGTGTGCTATAAGACTCCAAGCCATTGCAAAGGATCAGCTTCTATTAGGGCGCCTATTATCATCTCAAATCAGTCGCATTTTAGCATTTAAGTGTCGAAAGTTCACGCTGAATTTTCCAGCACCATGCCTCAAGGTATAGAAGGCACATCAGGCAGCCGCCTATAACATGTTCTCTCCCTTTTTTCTACTTCTCGAACACGCTGACTGTTTGTAAAATTACAAGAGATTTCACAGGGCCAGAGTTGGGTGTGATGAAATGCTTGCTGAAAGTGCCTGGCACTAGCAATAAATGTTCACAATGTTCAGCCAGTGTTGCATTGTGTAACAAATATTAAGCTAATCATCAGTCACTTTTGTCTTCTAGGCAACACTAGGGTCCTCTTTATAATCCTATTTACCATCTCCAGTGAAGCCACCCCCTCCTGTGCCCACTGCCCACCCTCTGAATCCACACACACACACACACACACACACACACACACTCCCTGACCCCCTCCCGCCCACCACCCATCCGACCGGCGGCTGTTCATCTCTAATGAAAGAGAAGCTAACGCACAGACAGTCGGGATCACACACTAAGATGCCTGCCCTACATAGTGCCTTTTCTTCCACCAAATACTTCACAAGATGTCACTGACATTATTTAAAGTGATTACATTTAGCAGAAGTGAATGTCATGGAACAGCACAATTACTCTCATGGCAAATTTAGCCCTTTTGACAATCTCCCCTACAGGTTAGCTCCACCCCAGCCCCCATCGCTGCATGCATACACACCCACAAACGCAAAATGTTCTGTCATCTATACCGTGAAAACCTATGCACAACAAGACAAAGAAATCTGGCTTATGTCTCAATCCAAGAGGAAACATTTGCTGTCAGGCGAGTGCATTTCAATAAATAATATGAGAACCCCGCTGCTGGCTCCGTTACTGCATGTTTACAGCATGTTCACACTTTGGGGATCTGAATAACATAAGGAAAAAACGAACAACAACTTAATTTATAGATGTTACAATGTGCGCATTTTTTCTGTTAATCTGAATTTCAAAAGGCTTTTCGCGCACTTATAAGAACATCCCAAGATTATAAGCGCAAATTTAATCAAATACATTAACATACTAAGTCAATCCACATCACTTATCAAGCAAGTAGTCACATCTTCGGCGTACTAATGGAAAAATCTGTTTGGTGCATAACATTAAAAATCTAACATCAATGTAGAAAATCTGTCTGAAGCATAGGCGCACACATGCCCACACACATTCATTCTCACTTACACACACGAATACACCCACACAAATAATTGAGATTTTTTTCACAAGGACATGCAGAGCCTGGAGCCAGTGCTTAATTGCACGAGCTATCATTACACGGAAAATCAACAATTTTAAAAATACACCGAACACCTTTCATCTTCACCCTCCTCTAATCGCACCAGTAAGAGCCGTCTGGAAGGGAGCTTGATGTAGTCAAACTATCTAAACAGCGCCAGCGGGTGCCTCACAATCAGCACCACTGATGCAGATACTTTTGGACACGGCGGAGTGCTGCAACGCCGCCTCGCACTCCTGCCGTCCTCTCACCATCTCGTCTCCGATAGGGAATCAGATGTGACCCCGCGTGCCATGTTCGCCTGTTTCGCCCGTGGTGAAGAGCAGACAAATGAACCAGAATCGCAGAAACCGACACAAATATCTCCCCACTGTGTTAGCCTCTCTTTGCTTTTGGAAAGCCATTTAGAGATTGGTGCTGAAACCAAACTGTTACTTGTCCCCGTCTTTGGAGAGCGGCGAGGATGCACTCGTCTCCCTCTTTTCCAGCTGAAGCGCTGGCCTCAGCCCTTGGGGAAACGATATAATGAGGATCTCTATGCCTACACTCTGACTCATTTCAATTGGAAACGCTTCACACACCCTGCACTTTGGGCTGGTGATGGTTACATTATGGGCCACGATCAGAATATGACACTCCATCACAACGTGCTGCTTTACTTTTCACTGCTGTTCTTTGCGGGTCATCTTTTAACACCTCTCTTTTTTTGTTGTTGTTTTGGCTACAGTGCTTCCAGAAAGTTTGAAACAACGTAATGAAGTCATATTGTGTTCAGTAATTACGAATAAGCTAAAAACATGAACAAATATCCATGTTGTACTTGGAACCTCGTTAAAACTGCCTAGTATGTTTTGAATAACTGAATAATTGAGTATAACCGCAGAGGCTGAATGTAGCAATTAGTAGAAGCAAGGTTAGTGAATGAGTGACATGCTAGGTTAAAGGTCAGCTCACATTTGAGGCAAGCAAATGCACCAAACTCCCAATTTACACACACTGGCCCAACCTCTTAGCCTTAATATTGACAAATGCATAACAGCAATGTCAAGTGCTCAAGGGTGATCTACTTTTTTCCTGATGTGGGGCTCCCTGGAGTACGGTGCAGAAACATATTCTCTTCAAACAATCCCAATGACAGCCAAATAGCCTGCTTGTCGCTTGTAAAAAACCTTCTAATGATGCGTGTCGAGGGAGCGCCCTGCCTTCTTGTAGCAGACGACTCCCCTGTGTACAAGGAAAAGCAGAGGGAAAAAAATAATCATGTTTCCCCCAAATCATTCCTCCTCATGAAACCCAACGAAACTCGAGCATCTAAACAAACCTCTCCTCTCAGGTTCGCTCGCATTTCCTTCCCTCCTGCCTTTCTGATCTGTTAAGTCAACATTCATTACAATAACCATTAAATTTCCATTTTCAAACAGTACTTGCACATATGCAAAGGCTGGAATATCTATTGGAAAAAAATTGGACATGATAGGTACACGAGTGGAAGCGCAGGCTCTTCATGCTGCTGTTGCATCAGTGCAACATGGAAGCATCTGTTCCATCCAGGGTTCCCCGCTTCACCTTTCATATGAAAATTAGAACAAAAATCATGGGAAGTTGGATGTTTGCTGTCTGGGGCTTAATGTTTCCTCATGAAACATTGGCGGAAAGCCAACAAGATCATATTCATGTATCTGTAATATGATTTCTTGTTAGAGGTGGTAGGCTAAGCCACAAGGGGGATTCTCATTTTAGGTCTGAAATTCTACCGTACCATTGATATTTTTAAAGAAGCGATTCTTTTTATATGTTAAACTAGTACTATTTTACAAAGTATGTGAGTCTGTGTATGTGTGTGTGTATGTTTGCCCCATTAAAAGCCATGCGTGGATGCTTACATGATGCCGATGCTGCCGATTGAATTTATGCTAATCACTCGGTTCTTTGACTTTAACTAATACAATGAAACCAACCCCAGCTGGACACTTTCTAACTATCCAAATGGTTTATTCAGAGCAACAGCATTACATTTGACAAAACAATAATCTATCACTAACATTTGGGGATAAAAAGATAATCTGAGAAGCAACATAGTCTTGATCTTAAGGGAGCAGACTAGTTCACCGTAAGATCAGAGAGCCTCTATTAAAAACATATCTTTTTCATGTTCACTGAGCACATGACAGGGCAACCAATGAGAGAGCAGGAGGCTCTGTGTCTTAATGCCAAGAAAGTGGGAGTGCTAACGGGCTCTGATTAGCTCCGTTTATCTCTAATTAATTACCTTTACCTAATTAGATGCTCTGTTTCAGCTAGACATGGAGTCAAGTAGACTAGATTATTAGTGTGCTCATCGGGCCTTTATAAAGGGCTGAAATTAATGTTACGTGCAAAAGAATCCGCTGCTTTAATTGCACAGGTGTTGCCTTATGGCAACACTTCATCATCCGCTGGCTCCCCAAGATTATTAGCAGGGATTCATACAAAGGGACTACTCTGTGAACTGCACCCTCACAACAGCTCATTAGTTAGGCTTGTTATTGTATTATTTATTACATTTGGCCTTCCCCCATTGCCCATATTGATTCATAAGCCCTATTTTTTTTAACTCCTCTTCTTCTTGGCTGTCTGTTATTTCATTGCCAGTTAGTGAGTCTAATTTCAAAGCCTGCTTTCACAGAACACTGGAAGCCATAAAGACAGAAAAAGTCTGTTTTCACACTTGCATCTCTTTAATGAATAAAAAAAATAGCTTCCCTCGATAAACAAGAAAAACACAATACAAAGACTGCAGAAGCGGTGGTAAAATTAATTTGTTGATAATTAACATTAATAAATTCCTCATGTGGGTTTTTTTTGAGAGTGTACACAGATTTGTGCAGTGAGAGAAAAAAGGTTAACCTCTGCTTTACATGTGCAGTATTTTAAACATAAATTTGGTATTTAGCATCCTGTATATGTGTACAGCATCATGGCTACAAATTGCTACAATGGATAACAAAAAAAAAAAGCTTGTCTAAGCAAAGCATTTCACTCTTTTGCTAGGTAGATAGATTTCTGGACGCTTAGCTTAGCTCAAAAACTTGAAACAGAAAACACAGTAAGCTGAAATCCCTCTACCAGCGCTTCTGAAGCTCAATAACTGACACATTATTTCTTACTGTCAGGCAGAGGAGAGCCATTTATTCATGCTAAGCTGAGCTAACTAGCTGTTAAGTTGAGCTACATGTCTACAGTATAGAGACAACAGAGCAATTAAGAATTTTCAGAATTTTATTGTCAAATATACTTAAATTCTTAAAAGTGCTCATATCTAAAGGAATTGAAAGGTATAGAAAGTCTGTAAGTAGAGAAAGTCCTGTCTTGTCCAATTCAAGTGAGAATTTATTAAGTAAATATTATAACATAATAAAATGAGATTAAAATTATCTTTAAACATATAAGACAGTAGTTTCCAAAGTGAAAATGTCCTGAGTCGCACATAAAGAATATAGGTCCACCGCAATGCCATCCACAGTTTTATGGGTGATCATGATGGCCTTTAATTGGCCATGGAACTGGCTGAAGCTAAAACAGAATGGAGCATTTTTCCAATCTTATTCCTCTCCAGCTTCTCCAGCATTTTTTTTTTACTCTCCTCCAGTCTCAAATTGTGTTCTTCTGGGGAAAAGCAAGGCTGACAGCTTGAGGAAGTCTGATGTCCTGGCACTTATATAGCCCTGGCAAAGGAGTGGATAGTGCAGTGAAGTGAGGGATGTGGGGGGAGGGGGAGAGAGAGAGAGACGGAGAAAGAAAGCCTGAGGGAAGCAGTCCACTGGACATGCATATGGTCCTCTCCTGGTTAGCTTCTCCACTGCTTCCTCCTCACCACTTATGGCCCCTCACAACCTTGTCTTATGGCACCTTTGCCAATAGGAATGGGCAAGGCAGCTGTAACCAAGCATGCTCAAGGCCACTGACCTGGAAATGTGGCTAACCTAGCAAGCCCACTCACTAGCCTCTACTGGATTTGTATAGCCGGGAGAATGCATCCCCCTGCTCCCCCCCCCATACACACACTTTATATCATGCTGCTCATAACACTCAGCTTACTGGCAGTGTTATTATTGTCCTACAATACACGTGCAAATGCTCAGTCTAAATATGTACACGAGCATGACAAGGCAGATTAAACTGTCAATATCCTCCAACACATTTTGTCATGTTAGCATCAAGCGTTAGCATTACGCGAAGAGAAAGCTTCAGAAGCTTAGCAAGTCAAGAGTCTACGTCTGAGGGTTTTCTTTAAAGTGCTCAACTATAATTGTCTTTAGCTGGCTGTGATGGATATATTAAAACAAATTTCCACTACATCATCCCACCCCCACTCCATCTTTACTTTATTTCATCACACGTCTGTAAGATATCACACAGTGTGACAATTTTCTAACGGGGGCTTCAAAATTATTCAACGATAGGCTATAATTTCAGAAATTTCTCTCAGAGAAAGAAAGAGAAAAAAAACCCAGCACGCCATGTTTGTTCAATGGCTCCGAATGAGTGAAATTAAATAAGATGATGTGACACTATCTGTCATCGGCCATTACTAATCAATGGGCTCTCCACTCAGTCGGGCATATTCCCAGTGGTCTTACTTCCTTAAAAGTACAGCAGGTATTTTAATACATGATGAAAGGCTCGCTTCATACCTGAGCATGAAATATGAGGGACATGTGACGACTGGGATGCGACCTCCTGTCTTAGAAGCTGCTCGAAGAGACGAGACAAGGAATCAAGCGTCACTTTTGAGATGCGATGGCGGGCTTTAAACTGAAGTATCTTAACTTGTGTCACGTTTAGAAACAATTAGAGCCCATTTGATGTGTGATAGTAGAGCGTGCGGGGGGGGGGGGTTAGCTCATTTTAGACGTTTAGCATTTCAAGTATGCTGACACATTCGACTTAAGACAAAAGACTGTATTCTACCGATAGTGTAATGACAGACATTGCTTTAGCTTGTCTTACACCTGTGTCATAATCAACCTACTTCAGCATAAAACAAGTAAGGGTGACCTAAATTGGCTCCATATCACCCACTGATGTTACTTCTTTTATTCTATTATGATACATATACATATGACAACATGGCAGTGATTTGAAGTAGGATGATGTTCGCAGCCCTGTTGTTTGCTTGATCATTTACTTCTGAACTTCTTTATAACCAGCAAAAAGTTGGATAAAGGCCCTCCACCAGACAAAGGTCACTCAGCCAAGAGCACAGAGAACATTCTCCTAGTTCTCATCCTATTTTTTAGAAGTGTGGGTGGAGCGCAGGGGTGTCTCTCACACTCTCTCTCCCTGACACACTCCCGCCGCACTGCTGTCCTCAGCATCTCCGTGGGGCGGTGACTAATTGCCCCCGTAAATCACTGTGCGGGCCGTGCGATCCTCCGTTTATTTTTCCTGACAGTAATTTAGTGCTTGCTCTTTTACACACTTGTCATCGCGTGTTTTTCCTCACATTAGAGGCTGGTGGAAAAAGGACGGTAATTAACGGTGCGACGCGCGCTCGCCATGGCTCTTTCATCATGGTGTGATAATTGTGCTCCTTGTCTGTCACAGTAACCTCTCAGTTTCCCCTGGAACTTCCTCTGTGCTATTTGTCAACCCCGAGAAATGGGAAGGATTCTTGTGGCCTGGCTGCGATTCGGCTCGCCTCGCTACCAGTTTTCCTATTTGTATCAAGACTGAGTCATTTATATTTCATACAAAACTTGTCACAAATATTAGCCCTTTCTGGCACAGGAACATAAAAGATATATGGTAAACACACCTGAGCGCTTGATAGTTGAGGAGTTCTACGCCCTCCTTTGCTTTTTATTCCTTAGTCTTTTTTATTCTTGAGGGGAGGGGAGGGGAGGGGAGGTCGCAGAGGAGTTGGCAGGGACAGCCTAATAAACAGTCCATGCATTCATAGTGCTAAGATGCAAAAGCCAGAGCAGTGGGGATGCGCAGAACAGCTGAGCCCATAGAAAACCCGTTCAATGAACTAATCTATTTACAGGAAAGCCCAGTTCACTCATCTCTTTAGAATTTACAGTGGAATAATGCAGTGTGTATACGCTGTAGAACATGTCATATTCTATTTTTATCAGCTGTGGGCAGGTGATTCACTGTCTACCTTGTTATCCTCTGCTGTTCCACGCTGAGGATGCACAGTATCCATCACCCATAACCTGCACCCCAGAGGTTAAGTCATCAATAACTTTTCTGCTGAAAATATTGCAGAGGACTTGGAGGTTTGCGTAAGGTCCTTTGACTGGCTGTCCACATCCCGCTCCAAATCCCCCTGCACCCCTTTCTCTCAACTTCTCCCGGATTTTTTAATATCTTTATTCTCC
>VUQG01045036.1:13713-27074 GCA_015106755.1 Etia nguti | reverse complement strand
AAAAAGTGTTTGGGGGGGGGGGGGGGGGGTTCTCTTTTTTTATCAAGAGTAAAAAGTCTTTAAAACTATTAGGGTAATTAGGAAGTATTTGTCCCTTGTCATCCTAAAGGAACTATTTGATTACTCATGTCCCTGTGGTTGGGAGTAGGGGGTACTGCTCTCATTTTTGGTGGCTAACCCCCTTGTGCCTCATTCAGAGCCTGGACCCAGAAAACCCCCTCGAGAGCCATTCTTTATGTCTTCTCTGCAGCACAGATTAGACCAGCAGTGCTAAGAAGGTCACAGTGAAAATGAAGAGAGCAAAGCAGGACTACAGCTGGGGACCCTGCCCCGGTCCTTTCCCTCTCCCTCTTATTAGCAAATCAAAGCTGCCTCCAGAAAGATTCACACTCCTCACCTGATTTTGTCCTTTTCCGCTAATCACATAGCCACTTTGCCTTGACTGACAGTTTTCTTTATAATTGGCCCATGATCTGGCAAGGATCTAATAACCAGAAAATCCCCTCTGAGGGTCCGCCAGGCTTGGGCGACCTGTCTACGCACACACGAACGCACGCACACACACTGCCTCCACCATCCCCCTAACACCATCTGCAAAGGGCCGTTGCCATGCCACACTGTTTGTGCATGACAGCGGCAAGCTAATCTTAACGTTCAATAATGGTGTGAATATTCAATGAGCAGCTCAGGCAGAGGATCCACAGTAGCACACTCTAATTACTGTTCATTTGCCAGAGTATCAAAGCCTAATTACTGTTCATTTTAATGCTCCAGAGAAAAGGGAGGAGAGTCAAGGCAGGGTTAGAGGAAGATGCCCTCGAGAGATCAGTCAGTCAGTCTTTATCCGTCTCTTTCGCCGTCTCTCTGCTTGCAGCCAGTTCATTGTCTCCGTGCGTGCGAGCGTCTGAGCAAATTCTGCGCGTAGTTATATGTCTGTGTGTTGCATTGTGCAAGCAAACATTCAAAATTTCTTCAAACAAACACGTTAATCAATCACAGAGACAGCTTAGAGGAGAGAAAAAAGGGAAGACATGAGAGCACAAGACGAAGGCAAGAGACAGGGTCCATAATCCCGAGCTTACTGTTTCTTTTCTCTTCTTTATCTGTTTAATGTGTTTTGGGTAAATATCAGACAAGAGAAGGGAGGGGACTGCCGTCATATTGTCTTTGCCTTCACCAGAAGAAAGCACGCTTTTTCTTCCCTCTCACCTAATCCTGACAGAAGCCACCACAATCACTATCTGCCACCCATTTGACAGTTTCTGTCACCAATTAGCAGCTAAATCAGCATCTCCCCAAACAGGAAAGCGAAGCAATTTATATGTCTATTATTTAGTGCTTGTCTAAGTGGGTATTCGTCTCTTTTCATTCACACTCTTACTCCTTCACATTAGAAAACAGACAACTGCAATGCAGTCGGCGGCTCACCGGTCCTCTCAGATCATCCGGCTCCCTGCGACGGCGCAGGAGGCCCCTATGGGTGGGGAATAAACCCTGTCTTACCCTATCAGGAAGTTTGTCCTGTGAATTTTCAACCCCTTGCTCCACCAAATTTACAAGGCATCAACAACCCCTTTAATGAGCCACACCAAGCTGTTCGCCGGCTTTCCCCATGATAGGATGTTAAATGAAAAGCTGCGTGCAACATGCGAGGTTTGTTATCATTCAATCTGCTTGGGACCGCAAACCGGTCATTATCCAGCCATTATTTTCCTTGATTTACAATCGAGGGTGGAGGAGGCGATTGCTGTGGCTTGTTCTCCCCTCAGTGGGACGGATAGGAACCAGCTTGAAAATTTGCATTTACATGATCCGGCTGAGCAGCTTATTAGATCTGGATATTTATTTTCCACTTAAACCGATGTTTGATTACACTTTAATAAAGAACAAGAACAACCACAGAGCTGGCTGGGACTAACTGATCCTGCCCAGTGGTTTCTTTGGGATTTTGTGTAATGAAATGAGAGGGAGAAAAGATAAGCGTGCTTAGGTAGTTTATAACAGATACGCAGATGAAGATGATTTGCTGGATAAGAACAAGAGGATGCACCTTGTAAAATCATATAAATTCCCCAAGTGTAGCTAAACTGTTATTGTCACAGAAAACGTAATCATACGGGATAAAAAAGACATTCAGAAATAACATTCAGATCACACAAAGATACTTCAGGCAAACTGAGCTGTTAGGAAAAAAAACACCAAACATCCACCCTATAAAATATGTCATGATCTACAACAGTGGCAACAAAACAACGGTGTAAAGGTGTCTGCGTAGCACCAAAGTGTAACTACAAAGCACGACTCAACAGAAAAAGTAAATGTAGGCAACCCACAAAAAGAAAGGGTTGTCAGCCGAGTTGTTTAATTGTGCTGAGATTTAAAAAAAAATAAAAAATAAAATAAAAACTGTGATGCGCTAAAATAAACTACACTAGCTAATGGAAACGAGTGCACTGTGTGTAAAGGCAGAAAACTAAAGATTAATTTGATTAGCCACTAATCTGACAGAAACCTTGATAAATGATGATTAAATCACTGCCAGAGTAGCAGTGTTTAAAGTGTAAAGGAAGATGACTTAATTATGATAACTGCGAGATGACCGTTATGATTGTTTCAGAACTGTTTTAGGCCAGTACTGAATTTACAAATGTATTTATTTTTTAGGTTTCTTACTCAAAGAATACAAAATAATAAAAAATTCTTACCTTTAAATGATCATTTTTGCCCAATATGGTTTTTCAGCAACACCCTCGGTTCATATTATATCATTAAACCAAAAGTATTTCATCTCGCTTACCATAACGAAAAAAATGTGCATTAGAAAAGTTTAAATGCTATACACAAAACTTCACTGAAAAGCTTTTCTTCTTAGTTTTTTTGTGTGCTGGAAATTTAAAGTTTCCTCTTGAATACCTGCAGTATTAACTGTGACATCATAAACCAGTATCAGCTAAAAACAGTCTCCTGACATCAAGCACCTGATAGTATAAAATAAAGGTAAACACATTTTTGAGAGGAGGAGTACATCTTTTTTCATCTCGTTTCTAAGGTGTACTTATAGAAAAAAAATATCCTAAACCAAAATCTAAATTCATGGTCAACAGCAAAATTCCATAAAATACAGAATAACACAACTAATACAAGATGTTCGTTATTATTTCAAGAAAACTCTTTAGAAAGTACGCTCTGTTGAAACTTGAGTGACTCTATTACTGGGATTGTGCCTTTGAGGTCTGAGGTAAAACTTCGGGGTTCTGGTTATTGAATAACAATTGACACTGACTGTACAGGAAAGGAATGCTGTCCCACCTGACAGGACATATGGGAATATAAAACAGATGAGCGTGTCAGCCAAGGCAAAAATGGAAAAGAGACTATCAGCCATAATTGCTTATGGACATTTGCTTTAAGCCAAGTGATGGTACACTTGACTTAATCAATATTTGCCTTAAAAAGCCATTTATAACCAAGTCACAGTTGATGAATAAGTCACAATAGTAGCATGTATCTCTAGTGTAAAGCAAAAGGTCATGATCCGTGGAGGGGCGGTGCAGGGTTTTTCACAGACAAGCTAGCTCATTGAGGACTTCCAGATGCACGTGACTGAAACAATAGCCTCAATGGCTGATACGGCAACATGGAAATTTATGAGGTAACAACAAAAGGTTCACATCGTATACGTGATGCTGGAGCTCTCTCCGTCTCCCTCACACACAAAAAGCCTTTCCCCATACATTAACATAAAAACATACATAATTCCCATCTCCCATAACCTCTGCATGTTGTCCACCACACAGCAGGCACACACACAGAAAATGCAGAGGTGAGCCCTTGGCCTGGAGTGCCCCTCATTTAAGACGATCGACAAAATCAATAAAGTGAAGTATGTTTCCTCGCTCTTTTGGCTCGGTTCCCGCTCCTGAAGCATTCCCTCAAGTAACCTACTCCAGCTGAGTTCTATTACTGCAGCTCTTCCCCCACGTGTATACATCCTCAACTGCTCTATCTCCCCCTCAGCAAAAGAAAACTCCACCAGCACAAACTATACAGTTTTATTCTTGATGGTTAGCGCAGCCGTGAAAAACAAGACGAGCTTTGACACAAGTGCCAGAGAACGATCCTTAAAAGACCAAAATAAAATGTGAAATCGTTGTACTGTGTGATATCCTTCAGTGAGTCAGAGAGAAGAGTTTGTATGTTTTTAATATTAGCTATTGATTTCATTCTGCGGTATTGCAGCCAACAGTCATAAAGTAAGTCATGTTAATGAAACAGTTTGAGGTTTTGAAAAATAATCTTATCAAGACAGACTGATGCTTTTTTAGCTTAGCATAAAGATTGTCCGCAGATCACAAATTAACTAGTGCATACGTCAAATGCTGCATTCAAACAGGGTGGAAGTTCTGATGCATTTTTCCGTAATTATCACTCTTGTATGATATTTGTTAGCTTTAAATTCATTGCCTGCACTCATAACTTTTATTGTATTAAGTGTCTAAAACTAGATAGGCTTATATAGATTGGTGTTGGAACAGAATAAGTCTTCATCTCGTTGAATTTTCATGCCACTATTAGACATTTATTATTTTAGTTCTAATGGCCCTAAAGGGAATGAAAATAGCAACGCAAAGAACAAATCAGAACCAGACTAGCTATTCTCTAATGTTTTCAGCCTTTATGTTAAGCTAAGGTGTATTACATGGCAAACTTTGAGTATTTTAATGCCGGCGCTCCAGAAAGTTCAACTGTCTCCTGCTAAATGTTTTCCTGGATGTAATTTTATGCATTGAAACTGAGAAAGTAACATGACCCAAGTGATCCAAACTCCAAACTGGGTTCTTAGAAAGCAGGATTTTTGTCAGTCTACGTGGGAGCTTAATTTGGAGTCAGGTTTTGTACTAATGGTCCCATGAGTTTGCATAGCAAATCATATCTCCCTGCTCGCTGTTTTGTACCTCTGTGCTGCAGAACTAAAACGCAATAAACTGAAAAGCAAAACAAAAAAAAGACATAAAAATTATCTCATAAAACAGATGATGCTTCACTACAAAGCTCTTCTCGCACACCCTGAAGAAAGCTTTGTGCTGATCCATCAGCACTTTCAATAAATGTCACATAACAGAAGAAGGTGCTTATTTTCCTCTTTTTTTCTATTCTCAGTATGCCCAATTAGCTAGCACCTCGCTGGGTGTGTACTCCCTCTATTGGTTACTGTACAAATGGGAGGGGGACTGAATAAATCTCGGGACTTGAAGTCTTTGATTGACACAGAGGCATCTCCAGGCTGTGCACCCATAAACATAAAAGTAAATCAACTGTAGAACATATAAACACTAAAACCAGATTTTCAGTTTTGATACATTTTTGAGCGTGTAACATTTGTTTCTAGGTAAAAAGCTCATTACCTATAGCACAGTCATTCATCAGGAGCTGGCTTTGTTCTTCTATAAAATATACAGTAGTTACCTGCTTAGCAGATGATGGAGTATACCTCTGTAAGCCTCAGGGGTGCATCTTTCATGAATGGTTTCTGCTGGCACGCACAACCTGCCAAAACAAAAGTGTGAATCAAAGTTGTTATAATTAACTATAAACTAAACTTAAAACTAAAACTACAGTTTACTTTACTGAAATGAATACTGGCCATAAGACACATGGAACACTATCCAAAATGAAGACGTATAATCTGTTACTGCAGAAGCATGCAGAGGCTTCGGCGCGTATCTTCTGCTGATGATTAAAACTAAACAAATAAACAAAACAAACAATGCCACTACTGACTTTTAATACAATTAAACTGACTTAATTTTTTTATGTAACAATCATAAAGACTTTGACATTTGGAGAATACACGTTTGAATTTTATTGCTGAGGTTTAAGTCGGAAAATTGATATGGTTTCCAATCTGGTCTGTGGGGTATGCAGCTTGGCTTAGCATAGCTTAGCATAAGCAGGGAAAGATCAGCTGACCTACCGCTTTCCAAAGTGTGCCTTTAGGTGTGCTCGGCTCCAACAAAGGGTGCTTTCTCCCGTTTCCATCATCAACCTGTTGGTTTGGGAAGCCCCACTGTGAAGCTTCAGAGTCAGCCCTGAAAGTAAACCTTCCTTTAACGTCATTTTGGACTCAAATTGGAATCATAATTGACAAACTGCAGATTGTGTTGTATTCAGTAAAATGAGAAACTACTGTTTTAGACCATAAACTGATAAGGAAAGTGTCTGCTGTGGCCACAGATTAAGGGAGCCCAGGGACATCTTCCAATAGATTTCTATGCAGCTGGACATCTTTGCCACCTGAGGTGTCGCCTCCTGCTGGCCTTTAGAAAGAATGCATGTTTAAGGCGCTTGACACAGATATCCTCCAGTTAGTTTGGCTTAGCATAAAGACTGGACACAGAGACAGTGTAAAAGCACCTCAAAGTCCAAGTAATAATGATTTACCCATTTTTTATTCCAAGTTGTAGATTTATATATTTAAAAAACTAGTTACTTTTAGAGCTGCTACACTACATAAACACTAGATAATTCCACACTAAGACAGCCACATTATCGGTTTCTACCTGCTTCCAGCTGGAAACATGTAGTGTGGCTCTCTTAGGTAAGCAAACAAGTTAAATATTTATAGAATAGAAAAAGAGTATTTACCACCCTATCTGCCTTTCCTTTAAGCACTTAATTTTAATAACTGAAATAAAACAACTCAGTGTTCAATTCTAGGAATAAAGGCTGCCATGAAACTAGAGATCAATTGAAAATTACCTTTATCAAGTTTCTTCCTGTTGTTTTGGCAACAGAAAATTCCCCTACTAACCTACTGAATGAGGCCTAACTTCAAACTACCCTTCCTTTTATTTTATAATAAGAACTCTTTGAGGTGTGAGAGATGAGGGAGGAAACAAAGCTTGAGTCTGCAAGGTCAAATCTTTGGGTTCATAGACCCCGAGGAGGTAAATTGATTGCTGAGTGTTAGGGGAGGGGTAGGAGGTAAGCATTTAACTGCCGACAGACAAACTCTGGCCCTTCAGGGCAAAGCAGGCAACACATTGCTTGACATCATTTCCACAGGTCTGTGCTCCACAATCCTCTTCTGTTCAATGGGGCAAGACCCTGTGCTTTTGTTGCAATTAACCCATTAGGAGAAGCCTTTCATTCGCAGGTGATTCCATATTCCCTTGCGCACCTCAATAACACTATTTTGATCTGAAGCACTGTGGCCTACAGACACGTGCAGATAAACTCTTGAAAAGTGGATGATGTTTCATCAATAAAGCTAGCTCACAACTATGCCGTTCTATCAAAACTTAACTACATTTTGTTGAAATGAACAACATTAAACACACTGTGCTTCCCTTGGTTGGAATAAATGCGTTGTTTCTGCAGTGTACATATTGTATATAGCCTGCAATAAAAATAGATGACTCTTATCCTCTGTGAAAAACATAAAAGTATTTAAAAATTGACCCCTGGGGTCTGCTTTGTCCGTAGCTGCAGGCATTATTATACCCTGGTTGTCACAAAGTACCCCCTCAGGTCATTACTCCCGGGCAGCTACGGACCCTTTGGCAGACAGAAGCTGAGCTCCATTATCTGGGACGCAGAGAGGGGCTGAGCGTAGCAAAGAGGAGAGAGGAATGGGGAGACACACTGGCCATGGATCAGAGGAAACAGCGAGATGGCACCATTCTGATGTGATGTTTTCTGGGGCCTCGCCCAAGCCTGGAAGCAGACCATTTGGGAAAAGTTCTAGTGGTAGCTGGCATGTGCTGGCAGAGAAATACTTAACCCAATCAGGAACATAATTGCATATTTTTTCATCTGCTTTTCATTTGATGTATATATTCTCTTTAGTTAAGTAGCTTTTTTCTTGCCAATTCCAGACCATTGGAGTGCAGATGAGAGTGGTATGCTTTTTGGTGTTTTAAATCAAAGCAAAAGTCCATTGTAAAATACATCAGCGTTATCATTCTGAGGCCAAACAATGAAATATATGTCAAACCACAGAGCCATCATGCTTCTCGGTGGGCCGTGTATGCTAAAATGATACATTAACTCTTTTTGATCAAAACTAGGGCAACTGCAATATACAGAGGACTGTTCACACAGCACAGTCATGGAATTTAATGTATTGCTTTTTATTCCTGGAATTGAATTTTCTTTTTTTCATGTACATGGACATAAAAACACCAACACCAACAGCAACAGATTCTAAAGGCAGTTCATGGAATAGTCACATTTTTTTCTATTTTTTTATGTTTATGGACACAAAATGTATGTATTCTAGTTTAAAAGATTACAGACTATAAAATTTACCAAATGCACAAATATTAACATTAAACTCATCCCCTTTCATAACTTTTTATCCAACCATACTTATGGGCAGGCTAGAGCCTATCCCACCCTCAGTGGGTGAAAGGGTACCGCCTGCAGTCTGTCATGGGTCAACACATGCAGACAAACAACCATTCACACTCCACAACAAAAACCTTCTTATTGTGAGGTGACAGTGCTGCCATCTGCACCACTTTGCCGGTGTTGCTATGATATTTCTCTTCTAAAGTCGGGTGACGAGCATCCTCTGAGGACCATGAACGTCTGCATTAAAATTTCAGGCAGCGAGAAGATATTTTCTGTGTGAACCAAATGGAAAACCAACTAACCCAAGCCCTTTTAAAACAATCTGTTTCTTTACTTAAAGACATTTGAATTAACACTAAGGATTCACTTTAACATAACTTACATTTTTTTAAAATAATTCACATTGAATGTAATAACAAAACACTTAAAACACAAGACACTGGCAGATTACTTTGAATCCAGTTCTACTTCAGATCTACTCGGCTAAATCCCCCCACCCCACCTCCCCAATGTGAAGCAGTCAGTCAATCAGTAACCTCACTGATTGTAGCATGAAGAGGAAAGGTTTACAATAATGCTGAATTATGTGCACACAGCACATAATTCAGCATTATTGTAAACCTTTCCTCTCTATTGCTAGAACCAGTAGATTGAATTATTTACTGAAAGATCACCACTTTCACTTTAAACAAAGTAAAACACAATTTAGTGATGTAAACATGCTTAATATTCCTGGGTACATAACAAAGTTGGCAATTATGATAAGTAACTTTAAGTATAATTGTGCTCCAGGGGCTCTACAGGCTGTAATATGCTGAGCAGATTCAAATAAAAGTATTTCACTTTTTAAAATTCTGTTTAGTAACTCTGAAATATGATGAGATTAGAAGCCATTGTGAATCAGCCCAGACTCAATCTTGTACAGTACAAGCTGCAGATTCTTCCACATGAACTCTGAGAAATCACATTTGACAAAATGTAGAACACAGATTTTTGTGCAATTACTCATTCATTACCTCTTTAGTTTGCAGACAGAGAAACCATCATGCGCCGCGTCCTCACTGAATTTCTTCCCCTCTTCCAGGGCATCACGTGCACGTCAAACCGCCAATCAAACATGACAGCTATTTACACTCACTGGGTGAGATGAAAGGTTCTCGGTCTATCACTCAGGCCCCCATTCACCTAAGAGAATGGGAAAGGAGACAGACAAAGCAGGAAAAAGGCCTGTAAATTTTTATATTCTGGGCTGTCTCGGATGCTTTCCTTTGGAAGGCAAGCGGACGTGCACGCAGACTCACACAAGCCTTTATCCGTTTGTGTGAGCGCGTGCAGAGTTACAGCAGAAACACAGACACGCCGTTACTAATACTGCAGCGCCGGTCTTTGATGTTCAAGGTGCTGTATCTGTTGTGCATGTCTGTCCTCTCAAATCATTTTCAGCACCGGGAGTAAAACACGGAAACAAAGGCAAACAACATATTCAAAAGTGTCAAACGACACATCTGGTGTTTCATGTTTGCTGGATGACGGTGACATGGCAGCAACTTCACACGGTTAAGATACAGGACAGGCTAATTGACACTGGCTGCTGAAGAAGGCAAAAGGTTAGAGAGGCAGGGGGAATGGCCATCTCTTTCATGAACCGTACTTCAACTTGATCCATGTTTATCCATTACAATGCAGATAAGCATTTAGGCTTTAGATGTACCAAAATGGAGAATAAAACCCATATCTGATATGTGACATCTTTATCAACAGATTTAAGTTTTCAACCTTTTAAAGTCATTTATGAAGCAAGAGGCATGAACTTAAAGCATCACCTCGAACTAATTATTTTTACTTGTGATGACGGTTTATACACTGGCCAAAAAAATAACAATAATAATAATTTGGGACTAACAGATAAAAATGTATGCACTGGGAAATGAAGGCACAAGAATAACAAAATAATGCTGTCAAGTAAGGTGCTTTAAGGTCCACTATAGTCTGCAGAGAAAAGATCTACTGCAAATCTGATAAACTCTTTTTAGCTTTTTTCTTGTATATGTGTGATAACTATTTCAGTTCTTCACATGTTTCGGCAAACTTAGCATCAGTTTTAACACTAATAACCAGCCTAACGCAGCCAGACTACAACCTCTCTGACCTGCAGTTTGTTTTCAGCCTATCAGATTAGAAATCAGATTATAATATTATTACACCGGAATTATTTTTCTGGCGTTATTAATTTATCTGTTGACCACTAGGAGCTACAGAGTTCTCCTGTTTTCTCTGTTATGGACGTTTTTATGATGCTCAGCAGTGAGCGGGTGGTATACTGTATTTTTATTTGTCTTGTCAGCTACCCACTGGATACATGTAAGCAAGGTTGATGAGAGCAGAGAGACAAAGATTTGCAGGCCGTAAGACCAAAACAACACGATGAAAGGTGCATAAACACCCCTTAATGAGGAGAATTGCACAGGTAGATGACTGCGACTGTGAGCAACAATCGTGGTGTTGTGGTTGTTGTGTTTTCTATCAGAAAACAAGCGTGAGACTAACTGCACTCTTGTGTAGAACTTTCTTTTATTGCCTTCCAGTGAAAATCTAAACACAGCACTCCTCACGTATCCCAAGATGCCCCTCACTCCTGCACCTTGCCTCCTATTGGATAATACTGTTACAATAACACCACAGTGGTTATGTGCAACTCCTTGCATATTGCACAGACTAAATCTCATTAAAATTATAAATAAAAGGAGCTTTTTTGGAAAGAATATATTTTGCACGGACATCAAGACTCACACAATATAACAATATGGATGAATATCAACATGGACAACATCATTGGCCTGTCTTAGTTCACAACAGATGTTCATGTTTTCTGTGGGTCCAACCTATGCAATACTATTAACATTGACAGAGATTAATTGGGAGGCTTATACTGCTATGAGTCAACAGAGGGAGATTCGCTTCTGGAGAGCTGTCATGCTGTCTATCTACAAACTGTTATGTAGGTAAATTTAATGTTTATTAAAGAGCCGTCACATGCCAACATAAGAGATTCACCTTCTACAAGTCTATGGGCCTGGATGGAAAACATTATTTTCAAAAAATATCCCTATATATCCTGTTTGTTGTTTTGTTGATGGTGGTCAAGAGTGTTATCTGACACGTTAGCCCATCACCTACTATAGGTGTTCAGTTGGGTTGATATTTGGATTAATAAGAGACAGTTTTTCGGGGAATAAATGTGCCCAAATAATGGGAGCAAAAAGATTGGAGTCTCTGTTGTGCTGCACAAACCCATCACCTTTGATTTGTCGCCTGTCTGTGGAAATACGATGTTTGGCTCTGCAGCAGAACCATACAACTTTTCTCAAAATGCAAATTAAATTACAAATACATGGCTCTAATTCAAAAACCGAACCATAACTTAATCAGTACATGTAATTAATGGGAGATGGAGCAGATCAGTGACTCCCTGCAAAAGGACAGCTGTGACTTTAAGCTCCAGTAATAACTGTGCTCTTCTAGCATAACAACAAAGGCATCCATCTCTTTCCATGTGCTAACGCTGGTATCTGAAACGATGAGAGGATAAACAGCTGTGCACGTTGGGTAAATCATTTTTTTCAAAAATAATAATAGATGCCAAAATAAATTTGACTATTATTGGCTTAGAGGAAACTTTTCAAATAAACAGGTTTATGGTAAGTCATATCACTTGGCAGTCGATCATTATGATCACTCCTGGATTGTCCCAGAAGGTGGCATATTTATTAGTATGCAACAGATGTGGGGCATGCGTTTTCCTTGCTTAGGCTTGTGAAATTGGTCTTTTGGTGGCAGTATAAATATGATGAACTGTAGCCTATAACAGGCACTGGATGCCGCACAAGGACAAAACGTCCAAATGAGCAGCAAAAGTCACGTTGTAGCTGCTTTACAACGGTGCCATCAATGATTGATCTACACCCCGCTGAGCCACTACAGGAAACAAAGTATAGAGCCTATAATTTAGTTGGAAAACAATGCGTGAGGCCGTCGGCTTGCGCATCCATTTCAGCACAAGCATTCCCTTGTGCAGATAGATCATTAAACAACCAGGCGCTTTGCAATATGGTGTAGTCAATGTCACTGAAAAGATGGGACAATAAAGTGAGATAGGGGGGTTGCAACAGCAGGGAGAGAGCATGGAGATGTATTAATGTCACATAGGCTTTAGCCTGCCTCCTTAAGCCCTGCAAAGAGTCACCCAAGCCAATTTCCATTATCATATTGATTGAAATAGTTCATCATAGTGTAATTTTAGGTTTATCGCCACCCGGTTGGGAATAAGACCAAAGCATTATCCAACAAAAGCTATTGTTCCAGGGGACATTTCGCTGTTCCAGTTCATTGATGGAGTTGATTAAGTTTAAATGAAGCAGACACTGGATAAAAGTGAGGGTATTGACCAGCGAGCGGTGCGCCGCGCTTGAAAAAGCCTGATACATGCGGAAAAGCAAGATTTGCTAAATGCTCTAATCTTCAATCAAATCTAACATCAATACAGACAAAGTTTGGTAATGAGAGATTCAATGAAGCATGCAGCAGAGAGAATTAATCCCCCTCGCCTAAACTGAGTTCAACTTTGAAGCTTGCTCCTCAGGATAGATAGTTATCTAAATGCTAAATAAGTAACGTATAGTACTTTTCACAGCATACTAATCATTTGTTCATTTGTCTCCATTATTTGTTCTCTTGCGCTTCCCGTTGTTGATCTGGTGATTAGATCAACCTTGGATATTGGAGGAGAATAGAATAATGAGGCTGCTGGGGAGATTCGATGCACAGCTGCCTGTAATGTTCAGACCTGTGGGGCTGCTGTCACTACATACTGTTACACTTCACAGAGCGGGAAATTGGCCAAGAAAAATGAAAGACATTTAAATAGTAGAATAATGATTTGTGCACACTAGCCTACGAGTTATGAGGAAATAATGAATACTCAAATTAGCGGGGTGCAGAAAAATTCT